>BQNB010055517.1:5048-36684 GCA_026074375.1 Tanacetum coccineum
TACATATATTTAATGTTTTTTTGCCACTAATTTCCCAAAGTTATTTCCCACGGGTTTCTCACAAACATTTTCCCACTGATTTCCCACATTTTTCACTACTAGAAAACCTGCCAATAGCAACGAGCTAAAATCGTTGCTAAACAATCATTTTTCGTTGCTAACTAGTGTTAGCAACGACATCAGCCACTAAACATGTTCGTTGCTATATCGCCCGTTGCAAAATGAAAAATCATTGCTAATATCATCAATTCGTTGCTAATTACCCGGATAGTAATGACCTTTGCTTAGCAACAACTTGGCAACAGCAAGACTAGTTGCTAAATAGCAAATAACATATATATCGAATTTCAGAAGCTTGTACAGAGATGTAAATACCAATATACCATATTAACCATTTTAGATAGTTTATTCACATAAAATATGGGAACCCATACACAATTTATTCCGAAATAACGATATGCATTCTAAAAATGAATATTATACTGTACTAAAGGCTAATAAGTTATATACGGCCTAATAAATAGTACGGAGTACTAAACATGTTCTAACAATTCGGTCGTTGCATATGCTTCCAAAATCTGCATATTCAATCAAGCATCCACAGTTTATCCGGGTAGATATGTCTTCTTTAAATGTGTATCTACAAAAATAACACAAGTTTAACACAATTTTAGATAAGCTACAATGAGTGAAGAATGTTTGATTACTTATCCTAGACATAAGCTAAAGAAACACCTTAGTATTGCGATAACTCACTCCTTTGAAGTGATTCACGGATTCCGTATGATACCGTTCAATTGTAAATAAACGAAGAAATCAGAAACTCATCAACAGTAGAAAAGCTAACCTGTTAATAACTTATACACTAAATAATGAAACAACACTAAGCAGACATTTGGTTCATAAAAGACTTCATAAACAACATTGAACAAAAAAAGTTCCAACAACCATCATCGTGCTCATAAACCAAACCAGATTTGTTTCAAATACAAGACACACACCATTATAATCGTCACTGAATAGTGACCAAAAGAGAAAGTCGTCACTCAATTTTTGTCACTAAAACTCATTTTTCTTGTAGTGATTCTTTTAAACTCCTTTAGTATTACCCGTCTAGCGTATGTTTTAAACATAGTTTTACACATTTAATAAAATATTTAGAAAACCGTCTATCGGACGGGATGAGACCTAGTTAAATATTATATGAAGGAAGTAGATCAGTTAGTGCTGGCAAGCGGCAAACGTAGACCATATCATATCATACCTCTTTATATATGAACTTATTTCATACAACTAAATAAACAAATAAACAAACTTCAAATCTTCTTTCAAATTGTATCCATTTCATCTTAACCCTTACATATCTCAAACACGTCCTTATCGTGAAGTATTTCTTAGTTTTAGAACATAAGATACCTGCAAGACCTTTGTAGATCATCTCTTCCTTGCCGTGGAGTTATGATGTCATAATTGATCTTCAGCTACTTCCTCCTCTATAAGTTCATGTAAACATGTTTTGGTTCTTCTTTTTCGTGTTCTTCGTGTTCTTATGTTTTTACAAAATAAGCGAACTGCTTAAATCAGGCACACCAATGCCATCTTCTCCTCGATCTTGGAAGTATGATGTATTTCTTAGCTTTCGAGGAGAAGATACCCGAAAGACCTTTGTAGATCATCTCTACAAGGCTCTTGATGATAGACTAATTCGTACTTATAAAGATGATGAGAAACTTCCGAGGGGTGAATCTGTTGGTCCAGCACTGTTAAAGGCCATTGAAGAATCGCGTCATGCTGTCATAATATTCTCCAAAAATTACGCAGATTCTTCGTGGTGTTTGAATGAACTTGTACATATTATGAAATGTAAGGCTGAGAAGGGGCAAATTGTAATCCCCATTTTCTATGACGTGGAACCTACGGAAGTAAGAAATCAGAAAGGGGTGTTTGGGGATGCATTTGCCAAACTAACTAAGAAGAATGTCTGGAGAAAACTGTTTCCGACGCAAGAGACCAAGAATGTAATTAAAGCACTTGTTGATGCATCTAGCATTGCTGGATGGGAACCCAAGAATGTTGCCAATGGGTAAATTTCTTTTTCTTAACAAATCTACTACCTAATACTAAAGATGAATTGTAAGAAAGTTTTTACAGGAAATGATTTTCTAACGTGATTTTCCAATGGAGGGTGAGGTTATTTTAATAGTAAAAGATGCCGTCATATGGAGTATATGCGTTCCTCCTCTAAGGCATTATATTTGGGAATGAGATCCTTTAAAGTTTATATGAATTGTATGGTAAAAATTCTTTTATAAAAATTAAGTAAATCGGGTCCCTCAATAGGTTTCTTTGTTATGTTTGTGAGAGCACAGGGAGTCGTGGTGCCAAACTCCAAAAGTGGTGCCACGTCAGCAAAATGGAGTTTGGCACCAGAAATGTCATGGCACCAGAATTCAGTGGGAGTGGTTTGGCACCAGAATTCTGGTGTCATATCATTTTTTTATTATTTTTTTAATTTTTTTTCATATTTATTTAAAATACACTTATTTATAAAACTAAAAATAAAATTCATTGAAATTAAAAACATTACATTAAAAAACACAATACATAAAAAAAACATAAAATTAAAAGACATAAAATGAAAATGCATAGAATTAAAAATCATAAATTTGGCGGCGCCGACTAGTTTGGAGGTGGTGGATATGCCGCTCGGATTCTTGCCTTTTGGGCGTTGATGATAGCGGCGTCGGCCGCATCCATCCCGCGTGTGTCGATTTGTAGCACACGCATGTCCTCCGCAATCCTTTGAGATTGGATCAACCGCCTTCGGTCTTCACTCTCTCTCTCGAGCACGGTCATTTTGGCTTTGCGGTCTAACTCGTATTGTTCCGCCATGAATTCTTGATACGCGGCCGGGTTTGAACCGGAGCTAGCGGTCGAGTTAGAACCCGTACGTTGACTTTTAGCAAGTCGTTGCAAACCGGGTGGTCGAGGCAAATCATCATCTCCAAAATGCTCCGGTTCCTCGTCGGTGCCCAAAAGACGATTTCTTCTTTGCAAAGTCGAATCGGGGTTTGTCCACTTGTGTTTGCCTTTCAAAAAAAGCCAAGCACTCCGGTGCTTAAACTCACCCCCCACGGTTGCATCATACAACGTGTGCACCCTCGACATATGATCATCATCATTCTCCCCACTATGAACCGCGGTTTCTTGCACCAATTGATTAAACTTGAGAACCGAGGCATTCATTGGAGTCCACTTACCCGTCAACATGTTCTTGGTACGCTCCGTGAAGCCTTTTTTCTTCGCTTCCGTATTGTACACATTTTGGATTTTGTACCAAAAAGTATCTCGCTTTTGATCACACCCGGTTTTTGGATCCTCGGAAACTTGAATGAAACATTCCGCCAAAAGCAACTCCTCATCTTGAGTCCACGCATTACGAATTCTTTTTTGTTTCTCAAGTGGCGGTTCTTTTTCTTTGTTTTTTTTTGCCTTCGACTTCAAACGGGTCGTGGCTAGCTTCGACGTACGGCAGGCGAAAACCGGCTCGTCTTCATCTTCGGTATCTTCGACTTCAAGGTGGTGCGATTGTTGCTCGGAATGTGGTTGGGAAGTGGTGAATTGGTTTGGTAATTGTTGTGGTTGTTGTTGGTGCATTTGTTGCATTTTAAATTGTTGAAACATCAACAATTCTTCTTGGTTAGTAAATTGAGGTTGGTAATTTGGTTTGGTGATAATAGTAAGGCATTGTTTTGAATGCCGGTTTGCGGTGAAGGAGCCCGGATGTCGAGACGACCCCGGAATTTGGTTGGTTGGGTCGTTAAGCATACCGGAAATCCAATTTGGTAGGTTGAGGTTGGGATTGGGATTCATTTTTTTTTTGAGTGAAAAAAATAGAGAAGTAGAGAAATGTGAAGTAGAAGATGTATTGAAAGTGTGTGTGAAGTATGAAATAAAAAAGGGGTATTTATAGGATTTTTAAAGGGGTAAAATTGTGATTTTGAGGGTATTATTTTGAAAATCCGCTCCCCCTAACGGATAGTTTTAAAAAAAAAATTGAGTTTGGCGTGGGCTGTTAGCCACGGCGCGAAGACCCTTGGCGCGAGCCATGGTGTCGTGCGCCGTTGGCCATTTTGACGCCATGGCTTGACACCAAGCCAACAGCCATGGACTCCCTCCCCTCTGAGAGAACTTCATTTAAACTTTTAGAGAATTTCAATCTTTGCAATTTTTTATGTATGCAATTCCCATTGTAATTTTACACGAATTTGGTGTTGCATCAAATTCTTGCACCAAATATTTAAACATTAATAAAACATATTTTAAAAACAAAAAACTTTATTTAGCTTAGAGCCTTAGGTGTTATGACACCATTTTTTGACTCAACTTTAACACCATAACATCAACATCCAAAAAAACTTTCTAATCATAACACCACATTAACATCATTTTTTGAGCCCCACTAATTTTTTTTTACAATTTTAAACAAACTAAATTCATTTCATTCATTACTAAAAAAAATACATTCGGAATTTTAAAAAAAATGGGAAAAAAAAAAGAAAACAAACCATTCGAAAATTAAAAAAAAAACTACTCGTCGTCATCGGTTTCGTCGTCGTTGTTGTTGTTGCTCGAAGCGGCGCCATTTGCAATCTTAATTTTTCTTTGATTGCGGCTTTTTGCAAGTTGATATAATAGGCGTCGTCATCCGAAAAATCTTTCGTGCTAAGGGCGAGAAATCTCAACTCTTCCAAACGCGTTATCGTCCGGTCTTTCTCTTTCGACACCTCGAATGCCTTTTCGGCGGCTTCCCGTTTGAGACGAAGCTCGTGTGACATAAACTCCCCGAATTGGGTCAACGAGCTACCCCCCTCGGTGCTCGTCGATGTGTCGGATTTGGTTTTTTTTCCTGGGGCGTTGTTTACTGGGAGGACGAGGTCTTGCATCGGGACCGAATAGCTCGTCGGTGTTAACCGCGGAAACGTGTTCGTCAGGAACGTCTTCGTCTTCGGTTAAATCAACCGGTGCGGGATCGGGTGCGTCCCATTTTGCGTGCTTTTGCAAAATTGACCAAGCATCTTCGTGATTAAACGCGTTATTTTTATTCTCGTCCCGATAAATGCCCCTAGCCCGTTTCATCAAATCAACCTCGTTTTCGCCACTTTTTTTTTCAAACGATTGCACCTTTTGTAGATTGGGTTGAACTTTTGGTAATGATGATTCAACGTAGTCCATTTGCTTGACAACATATCCTTGGTACATTTTTGAAAGTTTTTCCGATTGAATTCGTTCAAAACCCGAAACCATAACATGTCCTTCGGTTGTGACCGCCCGACATTACGATCCTCAGATCCCGCAACGAAACATTCGGCAAGTAACGTTTCTTCTTCCGGTTGCCAACATAAAGTAACTTCGCCAACCGGTTCAGGCACTTTTACTTTTTTAGCAGATCGTTTCACTCGGCCTCTTTTTGGTTGGGATTCGGTTTGTGCGAATGAGTTTGAAGATTGGCTTTGTTGATTTTGTGGTGGGTTTTGTTGATTTTGAAAATCAACAAAAGCTTGTTGTTGAGTTTGTAAAAAAACTTGTTGCTCGGTAGTCATGGGAGCTTGGCTAGAAAACCTGAGGAATTGAGAATTCGACGTAGACCTGAAACCAATGTTGGCGAAATTAAGGATGTTCCAAAATGAGCCTTCGTTGGAAAAGTCGAACATTTTTTTTGCTAATGAATATATAAAGATTGGAGTATGAATTGGAAGATGTGTAGAAAAAAGTATATGAAATGGGGATATATATAGTGGGTAAAAAAATTGAATTTTTTTTAATCAAATGTAGCCATTGGCTGTTTTTAAATTATTATTTTTTTTACAAAAGTAGCCGTTGACAGCAATTTTTTCAAAACAAAATACGAATATCGTTATCACCGAATTCGCTTATTACACCATTAGCTTTGTAAGGGGCCCTTATTGTTACCCATGTCCACTATAAAGTACTAAAAAATATAAAAAGGTATAAAACATGTTTTTTTGTCTCCCAGGTTTTTGTGCAACACAGTCTTTTATCAGTTTTTGTTCCGTATTTTTTGCCAGATTCATACTTTTGACCTGTTGAACTTTATAACTTTTATTCCGCACTTTCACTTTCACAGTTTTATAATATAAACAAAATTATAAAAAATAAAAAAATAATAATTTAGAAAAACCGGAAAAACAAAGGGGGGTAGGAATGGCTTTTTAAGAGGGGTATGTATAACTTGTGTTAGGAAGACTCCTAACTTTTAAAGTACAAAAAGTACCACTAATACAATTTTTTTATTCTCCATCTTACATTGCAAAACATTCTTTTTTCAGTTTATGTTCTGTATTTTTTGACAGTTTAATATTTTTACTTGTAAAATTTTATAATTGTTGTTCCGCACTATCCGTTTCACAGTTTTATAACACAAATAAAATTATAAAAGTTTAGAAACAAAAACCAAAAAAGATAGGCGGGGTGTTTGCAACATTTTATGAGGGTCCAGATAACCACCCGTATGTGAAAATATAATAAGTTATGTCATACTTGTATAAAAAATGGCAAATGACATAAAAAGGAACTAAACTTAGGGCATGTTTCCAATTAAGGTACTCAACTTTTTTCTTGCACATAAAGGCGGCCAACTTTTTTTAATAGATTTAGGTTTTTTCTCGCTTCTCGTTAACACACTTACCCCTATTTCGTTATATCTCCAAAATTTGTGTTTATTAAAATCGAAGGCCCCAAATTAACTGTTATTCAAAAAGCAATATCAGATTTCTCCTAGGATGATGATTCCTCGTCTGTTTCGATATGAACCGGACTGATGCCAAATCTAACACAATAAACAACCAATAAAATGAGATCCAAAAGCAACAAAAATTCACAAATGCTTATATATGAAATTTAAGCTATTTATTTTGTAGGGCCGATGCACAAATGTGCAGACATATACATGTAGCAGAGACGTTGAAAACATATATCAAAGGAAAAAAATTACTTTACACAACATATCGTCTAGGCTAAACGTTATGGGACCGAATGAATCGGTCGGTCGTCCTATATGTCACATGAAAGACGCGTTTCATGCCATGATGAAGATAGAATGGTTCGGTCGGTCTCTCCTATTTTCCATTTATTCGGTCGCCTGACAGAGCGAGTAAATGGGAGTGTTTGTGTGTGTGTTTTTTATTTTTTGTGAGGTTGTTTTTGGTTGTGCGTGCGGTCTCCTTGCTACGAGTATTTGGTCTTTGTGAGGTCTAAGAGAGAGAAAGCTGAGTTGGCGCTGAGGTGGCGGTCGCCCGTGCGGTCACCATAACGCTTAGTCTTATATTTAATACGCTAATGACAATGGATAAATTATTTGAACGGGGATAGAGGTTTCATATCATTCTAAAAATCTGTTTAGTTCAAGGTTCATTTGTACATGATACATGTCATGTCATTGATGAGTCATCATCGACTGGGCGATGAGATGGTAATGATGTGTCATAGTCTCCTCTATTATATAGTGTGGAGATTTTACTACTCTAGTAATTTTATTCATCTCATTCTAACATCTTGTTAAAAATAAATAAATACACATTACCCGTCCGGCATGCTCGAACTTGAGATGTTTTTTATTTATTGTGCAACTAGTTTATTAACTAAACACTACGGGCGCCTAATGTATACCGCGCGTATATGGTTAATACTTAATACAGTAATTAGTATTCTAAGGGCCCGTTTGTTTTGTGGGTTTAGGATGGGTCTTGGGTTAAAAACCTAAAATCCTTTGTTTGGTTGTATTTTTTTGATTTGGGTTACATTTATAATCCAAATAATAAGCGATGTATAAAAATAGAGAGGTTTGAAGGGTTTTATGACATGACGTGGGGTCATATATTTTCTCTCATACATCTTTTTTATTTTTATCTTTTCATTAAAAATATAAATAATTTTTAATTTATATTTAAATACATAATATATTTTTAAATATTATTTTCTCTCATAATCAAATCCAAATTTAAATCTTAAACTAAATTTAAATACAAATCCAAATCCTAATCATAAACCCATCAACAAACCAACGGGCCCTAATTTATCTTCCTAGATCCTGATCATAGACTTAAATGAAACAAATATTTTGTTTTTTAAAGTTTCTCACCAACCCAGTTAAAACAATACAGTAACAATTAAACAAAACAAGATAAATCAAAATTTCTTTTTAGCGAAACAATAAAAAACCAATTAAGCTACTCCGATATTGACTTTTCAAATGTGAGATCTTAAAGCAATTATCAAGACTACCGACAAACACTTTATGACTTTATGGACATTAGTATTAGTAATATACACATTTGTTGAAGAAAACGCCGCCGTTTTGAGTATTGCTATAGTAATGGGCTGTCTCATTTTGGGCCAGCCCAATTTTGTTTTGTTTTTTTTTTATTATTTATAATTTGTATGCACAAAGTAGGAGTTAAAAAAAAATATTACAAAAGTTCTGACTTATTCAGATAAAAAAAATACCCGCGGAAACATCTTCGATACCTAATAACTTTAAAATAACCGATATGATCACAAACGTACAACCCATTATATTAAAAAAAAACCCATATAGCAAAAAAAAAACAACACTTTAAACATGAGGCCCAACACATAAGCCATATAAATTTATTTTTTTACTAATATACACATTTGGCTGCCCCATTTTGGGCCAGCCCAATTTTGTTTTTTTTTTTGGTTTTTTTTTTTTTTATAATTTGTATGCACAAAGTAGGAGTTAAAAAAAATATTACAAAAGTTCTGACTTATTCAGATAAAAAAAATACCCGCGGAAACATCTTCGATACCTAATAACTTTAAAATAACCGATATGGTCACAAACGTACAACCCATTATATTAAAAAAAAACCCATATAGCAAAAAAAAAACAACACTTTAAACATGAGGCCCAACACATAAGCCATATAAATTTATTTTTTTACTAATATACACATTTGTCGACAAACTAGCCTAAAATTCGCATAAAATGTGGCCCAAAGTAAAAAAAAAATACAAAACGGTCCCTCAACTTTTAACTATTTACGATTTTCTTACAAAAAAAATCCCGTAAAAAAATTAACAAAAAAAACACGTCAGTTTTATTGTTTACTTCACAACTTTTTTACATTCATCGGCCCAAAAAAAAGATATCGAACCGTCCCAAAAAAAGAAAATATTCGGGAAAAAATTAACCCGTCCCAACGCAAAATTTTTTTTCCCGAATCGTACAAAAAAAGAAAATATCCGGGAAAAAATTAGCCAAAAAAAAATAATCCAAAAATAGCCTAAAATCTGGCCCAAAGTAAAAAAAAAATAAATAGAAAACGGACCCTCACCTTTTAACTATTTACGATTTTCTTACACAAAAATTCCCGTAAAAAAATTTACAAAACCGTCCCAAAAAAAGAAAATATTCGGGAAAAAATTAGCCCGTCCCAACGCAAATTTTTTTTCCCCGAATCATTAAAAAAAAGAAAATATTAAAAATTAGCCCCGCCATAACGCATCGCCCAAAAAAACCCACCCGAAACGTAAAAAAAAAATTATTCGGGAAAAAATTAGTCCCGCCGCAACGCGCGGGTTCTTTTGCTTGTTACAATTATTTGTGATATTGACTTTTGAAATGTGAGCATACCCGCTAATTATCCATTTATTTTTATCCGATCTGCAGACATGAGGCAGCAGTCATCCAAATCATCGTCGATGCAATTTCAGATAAGTTGCTTTCGTCAAATTACTCTAATATTGACGAAGAACTTGTTGGAATGACGGATCGTGTAAACGATTTGATATCGAAATTAGAAATTGGGACAGGTGGTGTGCGAATGGTTGGGATATGGGGGATTGGAGGCGGTGGTAAGACTACTCTTGCCACTTGTGTTTATATGAAAATCAAGGGCCGTTTTCATGGTCACTGCATTGTTAGCAATATTCGTGAGGAATCAAGCAAATCTGGTATAACAACTTTGCAAGCAAAAATTCTATCAACTCTTTTAAAAAAACAAGTGGGAGTGCAAAATGAAGAAGAAGGAAGACGCTTGATAGAAAGTAGGTTGTGTCATAGTAATGTCTTGATTATTCTTGATGATGTCGATGACCGTAAACAACTAGAGGCATTAGCTGGATCACATGAATGGTTTGGTGATGGGAGCCGCATCATAATCACAACTAGAGATGAACATGTGTTAAGAACTCGAAAGGTAGACCATATCTCTCCTGTCACATTATTATCACAGGACGAGGGTATCCGGCTCTTTAGAAAACATGCATATAATGAAGAGGAGCCTCTAAAAGATTATGGGATACTTTCATTACGTGTTGTTTCTTATGTTGATGGGCTCCCATTAGCACTTGAAGTTTTAGGTTCTTTTCTGTATGACAAAAATAAGAAAGAGTGGAAGAGTACCTTGAATAGACTTAAAGATATTCCACCAAGTGAAATTCTGAAACAGCTCAAGATTAGCTATGATGGACTTGAAACTACGGAGAAAGAGTTATTCTTGGATATCGCATGTTTCCTCAGGGGAAAAAGAAAAGACGATCAAATGGAGCTACTTGAAGCTTTTGGTTTCCACCCTGTCATTGGGATAAAGGTGTTGATACAAAAGGCTCTCATAACTGTTACTTCAGAAGGTAAGTTTGATATGCATGATTTGGTACAAGAGATGGGACACTACATTGTTAGAGGGGAACATCCTAACAATCCCGAAAAACATACCAGAGTTTGGAAAAGACTGTGTCATGGGGATACAACGATGGTAAAGGTTAAACTATCTTTTTAGAATATACATTATATGTGCAATAATACACACATACTCAACCTTTTTTCTCCTTTATTGCAGGAAAATGACAAAGTTGAAGTGATATATCCTTATGATGCTAATAATAGCTATCGTATTGATCATCCGGAACTCTACTCGAAGATAGTTCCAAACATGAAGAAGCTAAGGTGGTTAATTATCAAATTGTGTAGTTCTGAAGTGCCTACATCTCTTTCAAATGAGTTGCGGTATATGGAGTGGGATTATTATCCTGCAAGTCGATTCCCAGACAGTTTTCAACCGACGCATCTTGGTGTTCTGAAAATGGAAGATGGCTTGCAAACAGAATTGTGGAAGGGTCGGAAGGTAACTTAGTTCATCCTTTAATTAAGGAGATATAACCCTGTTGATGTATTTTTGGAGCAAGTGCTAAAACCCGACTTTTTTATAGGTAAATGCAGGGGTGTTCATCGGTTTAGTTATCGGGTTGTTCAATTTATTCGGTTTAGTTGATTTGGTCAAAGTTTTTTGGGTTAAAACCGAAAACGAACTGAACTAAGTTCACATTAGATTTAACTAAACCGAAAATCGAATTTGAAATCGGTTCGGTTTTCGGGTTGACCCGAATAACCTGGATTACATCATTTATATATATTTTTTAATTTATTTATTTAGCTTTTTAGCAAAAATATTTTTACTTTATAAAGTGTTTTATTTACAAGGAAAATTTTTTAATACTAGTTTTTTATGTATATAAATATATATTTATATGAATTCGGTTTTTGGCTCAGTGCGATATATATTTTGTAAAAATTATATCTAAATTGAAAATCGAATGTGTAATTTGGTTCGATTTGGTTTTAACAAATTCGGTTTGGTTATAAAATTGGTTCAGTTCCCCCGATTCGCTCAAAATCGGTTTGGTTATAAATTCGGTCTTGGTTTAGTATTTCTGTGGCTATTATTTGTGAACACACAGGTAAATGTGAGAAACACCTCATATATTTTACTTTTTAAGTGTGTATAAGCGCATTATTTATATAATTATTGTGAATGTGATTGTCAGTTAAGCCATTATATTATTTATTTTCTTTTCAAAAGTGTACAAAAAGATTGACTTTACTTAGGCTATTTGACACGTGAAGCCTGTCAAACGTGTTAGTTTAATTTTTCATGGAGCTTCTCGTGACATGTATGATGAGATATCATGTCCTATTTATTTCCAATTATATCTACATTCATACGTATCATAAACTCTGGTATTAATTCTAACTTGTGTATATTTGTATTCATTAGCATCTACCGCACCTCAAAGTGCTTCAACTTCATCATATGAATAACCTAGTCAGCACACCAGATTTTGATGGACTCCCCTCTCTTCAAAAGTTGGAAATTACATGGTGTCACAAGTTAGAAGAGATTCACCCATCACTTGGAAATCTTAAAACTCTCAAATACATAAGGGTTGACCGCTCCAACCTCAAAAAGTTTCCAAAGATTGACCATATGAAAAAACTCGAGACTCTTTTTATTTCTTGTTACCGTGATGATTTTGAGATCCCAGAAATCCAATCAGACATGGAAAACCTAGCACAGTTGTCATTGACCAGCTATAGTATGCAATTAGTTTTTTTCTCATCAGTTGCAGCAGTACATTGTCCCAACCTTATTTCACTACAAGTGAAACTTCAAAATTATAATCTCAGTGGTTTGAATCATTTTTTAAAATTAGATTTCAATCTCTCGAAACTTAGTGTGCTCGTACACCTCGACCTGTCATATTGCAATTGGCTTGAAATATTGCCCGAGTTCCCATCAAGTTTAAGTATTTTTGTAGCAAAAGGATGTAACAGACTTACAGACATAGGAGATGTCAACAGAAATTGTAAATGGTTATGTCAAGTGTCAGTTATTAAGGGGGGTGTTCTAAATGATGGTGACAGATTACTGCAATCCATGCTTCAGGTATGTATGCATAGCTTTCTGTCTTTTAGATATCAATATATGCTTCTCAGGCATTTCCTAATTTTGTGTAAATTAATTAATTAGGGAAAGGCTATTGAGAATCACTCTATGGTTCTACTACTTCAAGGCCTTCAGATTCCAAGGATGTTTTCACCTCGTCTTGTTCGTGATGGGACTACATGTACATTGCAACTTCCAGAGAACTGGTGCAACGACTTTTGTGGATTTTTAATATGTGCTTTTATAAAAGATGGCAGATTCCAATATATAATTAGTCCAAAGATAACTATGAAGCCGGTGAGGGGTGGTCGGATGGGTATTGATTTTGAAGATGATGTGGTTTGGAAGGAGAGTGATGATGATAAACAAACATGGGTAGGGTATGTTTCATTTGGCTCATTAAGACATACTGTGGCATGGTTGGATGAAACATGCGAGGCGGTTTACATTTCATTTGGACACAAGTGTAGTGGGTTTGGAGTAAGTCTGGTTCCCAGGACAAGTGGAAGTGGTCCAACAGATACATCACCACCACAATATTATTCTGAATTATACAAAAAGAAATATGATTTTAAACCTGAATTAGAGTTTGAAGATTATTTAACTTGTAGTTTCCAGATCCCCTCAGTATTTAATTAGGGGATTTCATTATTCTACTTTGTAGAAGAGCATAAGTAGGCTGTAGGCACCTTTCGTTTTTCAGTGACATTCGTTATCAATTTCAATTGCGTTAACCTCTCTTGTTCCCCTATGCAAGAAATCGTAAGTTTTAGTTTTGTTCCCACCAGGGCTTTTCAAGTACATTTTAGTGACATTCAAAACAGAAATCTCGTCTGTAAATCTTTGTTCGTGAATTTGATGGAAAATTAGTACAGATATGTTATTTCTGTAAAGGATTATGTTTTGATGCATGTGTCTAGACCAGTCTGGAGATCTGTATTCGACATATACAGATTTGAATCAGGCTTCATGATAATTGTAAGATTGAAGGGTCCCCCAAGCCTAACCGGGTCTCACAATGCGACTTACCTCATTCAGCTGCGATAGCCTATATATGCGTGATCTTTTGTTGTGTTTACATGGCACTCGTGGACAGAAAGCCTTTCTTGGCCTATAACAATCATGTCATTTGATGTGGGGTAAAAGCCATAAATGAACGGTTGGAATTCGATAAACTGTTAACCATTAACAATCACGAGTGCGCAGCGGATATGGATCATGGTTCATATAGTTAACACACAATAAATAAACAAAAAAAGGTAAATAAAAAACTGACCCTTGAAGTCATCTAGAAAATAATTCCGAAACTAGTGGATAAGTTTCCACCTCTACGGTTGCTCACACAACACGTCAAACAAGCACGTCACGATGCTAGTCGTTGCTTCACGTAACTAACAACAAGTGTATAATACTTGTACTAGATCCGAATCTTAAAGTAAGATGCGTTTCGATCATAGCACAAAAGAAGAAAGACAAGTGAATATATATTAATCAATGCATGCAAGATTAAGGAATCATGCACACGTTTATATTAGGGCCCGTTTGGTTTGTGGGTTTTAAAGGGTTTAGACTCATAAAAAGTTCAAATTCATTGTTTGGTAGAATTTTGTTGGACTCAAAGGAGGGCGTGATGCCAATTTTAAATTCCTTGCATGTTAGTGGGTTTTTTTCGGAATTACTGACATATGGCACATCAAATCCATTTCAACCGTATATTCCTTATCTTCTTTTCCTTTTTTTTATTTTTTATTTTAAGTTATAACTTTTTAAATTTAAATTAATATTTTATTTATTTTATAATATATTTTCTCTCTTCAAAACCAATTCTAAATCCAAATACAAATCTAAATCTGAATCTTAATCCTAAACCCATCTTCAAACCAAACGGGCCCACATTAATATATATATATAGATAATATATATATATATATATATATATTATACTATATATATATATTAATATAAAATTTAATAATAATTATGTTTAAAACAGACATTTGATTTTCTATTGTCCACAGGGAAAACGAAACATTATATAATGAGTTTAATTGTCGTGTATTATTTATGTGTGGGACAAGATAAGGGAGAAAGAATGAGGTGTTTATATAGCACCTCAATTCTAGTTGTGGATAAACACTAAAACCTTGAAGATAAACTTCAAGTCTTAAGCTTATCACAACTCTTTCATCTTATCCTAAACATTAATCATTATCACTATAATTTTCACACAAATCCTTTTCTAGAATCCTCCAATATCTGCCACATTTGGGAGGAGGACAAGGGTTTCCATTTTCGACATATTAAGCCCATTTTTTTTATTTAACGGATATATAAAGTTAGTTAAGCGTCTAACGGAAACTAACGACCGTTTAAATATTTTTCGTAAAACATATTATATAATTAATTGTAGGATCCCGTAACACTTCACTTCATATATTTAAACACGAAATTAGATCAAGAAAAGAGATGAGGAGAGTGAGTTGTTTTGTAGAGAGAGAAAGAAGAGAGAGAGAGAGATGAGAGAAAATAGGAAAAAGGAATTATTTAGAATGAACAACTTACTCTTTTCTAAATAGAAAAGAGTTTATATACCCTGTCGCGTTAAATGACGCGCGGGATATTTAACTAGGATCCGGGCTCGGGTTTTGCTTGGGATTAAACCCGAAACATATACAATATTAGATTAACTATCGAGCCCGATTCCCGATATTATCCTATTACAACATTAACTAATTGATTGACCGAGACTTAAATACATAATGAACGAACTTCCTGTTCGGCTCAATATTTTGAGGCTAACAATCTCCCCCGAAGTGAGTTCATTGATGACACTCCTTCATGAGATAAATGAGATTGCTTTTGTCGTTTAAGCTCATGTGGTCTTGGTCTTTTTCTTTGTTCTTTGTTGTAGGTTTGTTCCTTCATGCTTTGCGATCTAGACTTTGAGCCTTTGTCATTGTCTTTATCGTCTATGCCATCTTGCGATCTTGTGTCTTTGACCAACATGCTCATACTTTTGCATTATCTTGAAAGCTTTAAATCAGAGTTAGCGGAAGTCTTTGTCTTTAAATCTTGAGCTTTCATGATTGATTGTCTTTGTAGAATGAGCATGAATATGTGGTAATGAATCGACTTTGGTTGATTGGGATACCGTCACCACCGTTTTAACCTGCAGGTTTACGTTAGTGATAATCGAGAAAATTGATTTGAAAATCAATCGACATATTACTTGTAAAAGCGTTTTTGTGTAAACACATAGAAGTTTTAATCTTTTATCAAACTTCATCAACCGTCAATTCATTTACGGACCAAATCGATATCATTGTCACAAGTTTGATTCATATAGAATTCGGCAAGTCACCTACCAAGAGCTTGTTTGATGCTGACTCAAGCAGGATTTCCATCTTCATTGTGAATACTAAAAGTATCACTCTGATGTTCTGGCAAATATCACAAGGATATTGCGTAGGACTCTTGTTAACAGCTTGTGAACTTGATGATGTTCAACAAGTGTTTGAAATGGAATGTGTCCTAACGAGATTTTTTATTGATCTCTTGGCTCTAGACTCGATTAGTGCATTTTGGTTTTAGTACTCGGAGGCTTGAGCAGATTGCCACCTATTCAATATCAACGATCTCGGAATGAGATGTCAATAGATAACGTGTGTATCTCCGTGACAAATGAGATAAGTTTCTGTTGAGAGAAACCCGAATGGCTGGGAAGGGTTGTGCATTGCATCACTGGGTCCATGATGTCGTTTTCAATGTTGTAGCAATGCAACATGTGACTGATTCTTGACAGATATGTATTGACCCCCCCTGGGTTTCTGCCTTAAGTTGTCGGTGGAGGGGCTTCTTTCTTTAAGACCCTTTATCTTAACTTCTTTTTCATTTCTTCAACGAATTCAAGGCTTACCAGGAACGTCATTACTAACACCTTGTTGTGATTGTTCCAGTGTTAGCTCAATCTTAGTCGGCATTATTCCCATATACATTCATCTCCAATCATACCTAAGGACTGATATTTCTAACTTTGGATTATCCTTGGGTAGATCCTCCGGTTCTGGTTGGATCATAGGATTGATTCCTAACCTAACCACCTTATGACTTCAGAATCGTCGTGAAATTAAGATGTTGTTGGGTATAAGATCGAACCATAAAACATTTTCTTACTTTTCAGCACATTGAGTCAAATAGATCATATTTTAATTACATTTTCTCCCCTTATTTTAAATAATAAACACTTAGTTTTTGAAATACTTTGTGATTAAAATATGTCTTGAATATTCTGTGGGAGAAAATATTATCAGCATGAATGGTTTGGAACATTTTGATAATGTTTTGAATACATAAGAATGGTCGTTGTTATGTATCCAAGAACATTAAAACTTTGTTTTTTCGAAAAAAACTCCCTCTCAAAAATAGAACCAATGAGAAATTGTGTCTTTTGAAAACATTAGTGAGGGATGGAGTGCTTGAAAACACAAATTTTGAAAGATTATGAATTGTCATCGAGAAATTCTTAAAAAATTGTGTTCAACTTTTTGAAAAAAACCAAATGTTAGAGACTTCTTTCTAACGGTAAGGGTTAAGGCACTTGAAACGTACACTATCCTTTTTCTGAGCTTAAAAACATTGGATGTCTTGTAAGAACACTCAAGACCGGTACGTAACAAACAAATTTTCTCGTTGTGAGGATAAGTTATTAAACCTTCCCTTTATTGGAAGTCGGGTTATGTACTGATATTTGCACATAAGCCATTTAGAAATTGAAATGAACTGTTTTGAAAAAATATTTGCAATCTCTCTCGAACTTCATTTTAACACCCGTGTCAATGTTAATCGACATTTCTAAGCACGTAAATGTTATCGATTCCAGGATGACATGTCGAGGAGAATCTTTTTGAAATTTTTCTGATTTCTGATTTTGTTATTTATTTACCTGTTGTCCTAGCATTGCTATATGCTTGGTGGAATTGTAATTTCCAAATCTTGTGTGATGTAAGCTGTCTTGACTGCTAGCGCCACAACCTATTGGCCCCCCCCCCCCCCTGTCCCGCTTTGAAACTTGACGGTTCATTGCTGTGGTCTTGAATTCCGAGTTCTGAACGGTTATGATCAGAAGTCATTTGATGAAGAACGAGGCTTGAACTGCGTTGTTCAAACGTCATTGCCATGAAGACCGAGGCTTGATCTGTTGTGATCAAACGTCTTTTCAACTTTGAGGAACGGGGCTTGAAGTGTTATTTTCAGCAGACGCCATTTGATGTAGCTCATCTTTTGTGAAACCATTCTAGCACTGGTTTCTTAGATATCAGTAATTTCAGCAACCACACTCTGAGATTTTCGTGCTTTGCATTGTATAGTGCATCTGCATTTAAGTCAATTCTTTGTTGCTTTTGACCATTGAATGATGTACCTGCACTTAAATCCATAGTTTGTTTGCATGCATGAATATGAGGGATATCTACATTTGAACCATGTGTGGGTTCTTTTCAAACCTTGGCCGTGCAAGAGTTGAGTAGCTTTCCAGTTGGAACCCACCTAAGACATAAACAGTCTTGATGAATTTCTACCCCGTTGGTTGCACCTAAGGACAACAAGATCTAGGAGTCCTTGTTTTCTCGGGACTAGTGGTATTCTTTTTGTGTGAAAAACCTATGTCCTTTGGGGATCAGTTTTCTGGTTTCTTAGATTCATTGTCTTTTTCAACGGGCACATATCTCTTTGTTGTGTTATGGGATTTTACGTCCGTATTCTGTGCAGAAGCATGATGATTTAACTTTGAGAGGTATTCTAAGACGCATTCATCATGATTTGCAGTATAAAGGCACTTTTTGCATGTAGGACATTGCAAGTCATAGAACTTCAAGAAAGGCTTTTGTTTCCTATGTTCATCTAAGTGAACATCTTTGTTTGAAACCCGACTAGTCATTGATGCTTGCCAATTCCTAGGTTTTGGTTTGCAACAGCAAGTGTTGGGTAATCTGCAGGATCAATTCATACTAGGTTTCCATTTTACATCTTTGTTTTCTGAAGTTGTGCACTTTTCTTAGCTTTCTCAGGTAGTAGTTATGAACCATGTCTTGGATCCCTTATAAAATTCTTTAGGAGACTGAAAATGACACATACTTTGGGTATCCTTGAGGGGCCTAGGTGCAATCATTGGTGTTTCGAATGCTTGTTTTATAATCAGAGGCAAATTCTGTTGAGTGACTTGTTTAAACAAACCATACGACACATTAGTTTTATTAACCGACTGTTTCGTTTGAAAACTTCTCATTTCAGGAGAATTTGAAAAAGGAGTCGATTTTCCTAAAACTGATGGTTTTGGAATTCGTTGAGCATTTGGTTGTCGAACAACAGATGGTTTATCAAACTAAGTTTCCACAGACTTTCCTTTACATTTCTCAATGAGTTTCTTTAACTCACTTATTGCTATGTTCTTGTCTTGCATTTGAGCTTTCAAATCTTGTATTTCATGATATTGTTCACGTTCTTTTCGAAATACATTTGATCCGTTTTCTTTGCAAACTGAGTTGTTTTTCATTTGTTCTTTACATTGTTGTAAAGAAAGTTCAAGAGAAATCGAGTGGTTTTCAAGTTTAGCAAAAAACTCTTCAAAAGCTATTATGGAACTTCTTTGTTAAAACAGACTTCAGTTTGTTTCGAAAGCTTTTGTGCAAGACATTCACATTCTTTGACTTTATGAAGTATAAGCATTGGATTCGCATAAGCATTTATTTAAATCAGACAGACGAATGCACATTATGAACATATAACTCTTTAGACAACACTTCTCGAGAAGTAGATCATATATGTTTGAAAAATCAGCCTTTTCAGATTCAAGTTCGTCAACCTCTTTTTCAAGGGATTTAACGTACTCATAATCTTCATGCATTTCCGTTTTAAGTTCATGTTCAAAACGAAAACTATCATTTTGTGATTTTATGGAAAGAGGCATTAATAAGGTTTTTATCAAAACTTCCATATCTTTAGCAGTTGGCACCCGAAAATAATCACTAGTATGTTTAAACCAAGCTTGATCACAAATCGTTCTAAAATGATTGATGTTAAATGTCATGTCGTTAAAAACTTGTCTACTTTTACTAATGGATTTTGAAACGGGTAGAAAGGCAACGTTTTTAGCAATGTTTGGTTTTGTTCTAACAAACGGTTTTCTCCACATTGTCTTCCTAACTTCTTTTCGCGATTCAACTGATATAAGATAACTCCAGTGAGGTACCTTTGAAAATTTCATAAAGGACTATTTTATTTTGTGTAATCATATGGTTTAACATTATTCTTTTTATTGATTATGATCTACTCTCGTTATCAAGAGTCCATGCTGTTTTTTTTTCTTTTTCTTCCCTATCAAGGCAAATCTGTGTTGCAGGATCAGAAGTATCATATGGGCTCTATCCAACAGGGCTTTTCTGATTGAGCTTTCTTGAGGTACCTTGGATTAGCAAAGGTTGGTCTACCATTATATGTCGAGCATTTGGGTGCTAACATATGTATGGTTTGGATTGACTGATTACGAGTATAAACAATTTCGTTCAAAAACTTTAACTGTTTGTCCATTTCAATCATCTTGTCAATATCTTTTTCTTCCTTAACCTTTAAATCGAAAGACTGACCCGTTGTGTTCTCTTTGAGATAACCTTCTAGTTGTGACCTTGTTAAAAGACTCTTTTTGACTAATTCATCGTGTTTTTGATTGAGAACTGAAATTTCATAGGCTTTAGTTTTCAAACCTTCTTTAATTTCAATGTCTTTTAGAAACCTAAAATTAAGGGGGGGGGGGTTTTCCCTTTTAAAGGAGTTTTCATTTAACTTTGTTTGAAGAATATCATAATCATATATTCGGTCATTAAAGGCTTTGTACTTCTCAAACTCATTCTGTTTGTTCTGAAGTGCAATCAGACAACTATCCCGACAACTAATAGCCTCCCCTAGAGCACTATTGGTTTCATCAAGGTTAGTTTTGCACTTTTCCAATTCTTGAGTCAATGATGCGTTTGCTTTCTTTAATTGCTTTAAAATCGTTTTGTTTTCCTCAGTATCAAGAGTTAAATTTGCAATTAAATTAGCAAGCGCAACACGCTCATCAGTACATTCTGCAGAATTTTTCTTAGAATGTTGTCTTTCATTGGCAAACACATTCTTTTCATCATTGTTTTATACTTGTTCCAATGGCGTATCAGTAGATCTTGATTCTGCAGGTAAGACTTCCTGAATCTTTGCCATGAAACCATAATGTGCTTCCAATCCCTGCTTATCTATCTCTTCATCTGATATAATCCCACTGCTTGTTTCATCTCCTGAACTTGTAACCGATGATTGAACCTTTTTGAAACCTTGCACTGTTGAATCTGCAATGTTCTTTCACTCAAACTTTTTCGAGGTCATCTTAAGCTCTTGCTCATGACATGCTCTTTCCTTTATTCATTGCTCAATGGCAGTTCATGTTCTGGGGATGTTTGTTTCCTTGAATGTTTTGAGCTGTCATTTTGTGTAATCTCTGAGTTTTCTTTACTCTCGATCTGATGAAATAGATCGTTGAATAAATATCGAGAGGCTTTAACAAGTCAGAGTTAATGAACCTTTTCAAAAAACAATTAAAAATGTGCTTTGGATCCACATCTCCTTAGAGCGGATTTGGAATCCATCTTATGAAGTGTTTCGCATTGAGTTGTGTTTCTAAGTCTAATTCATGTGTTGAGATACTAAAACTTGAAGGTTCATGCACCATCACCAATGAGTTGTGCAAAAGCTCTTGTGATATAATTGAAACCTGAGAATGTTTGTAATTTCGAGAAGTTGATATGGTTGATTTTAAGTGCATTCATTTGTTCAAGGAGTTTTCTTTGAAAATCTTCTGCTTGCATCTGCAGTTTCTGGTATCTTGGTTTCCTCTATACTGAACCCGGAGTATGAAGTAACTTTGTTTCCCCATTTTATCGAATTATGGAAGTGTGAAACTTGTTGGATCTTAGTGGAGTGATGTGATTGAAATTGCTGGTCTGTATGAATTCACGTTCACTGGATTTTATCGTCTATGATCAAAAACCGACAAATGATTAACCGGGATTTTTACAAAGATACTAGATAACGTGAAAAGAAATCGTTGGTAGTTTAAGGTTTGTTTGTTGAGTGAATGATTTGTGCAGTTTAAGTCCTTCTCGATGGTTTTGGTTTTGGTTTGTTTGGAATTCGGCGCAGTTGGATTATGAAAAAAAATTATTTTTACCCTATTACCAAAATCTAAATTTGGTGTAAAAATAAGCTAAAAATGCTATAGAAATTTTTTTATATTTACTTATTTTTTCCCCGAAAAAAGTTGTCGCCTAAAAGGTTGTCGGACCGAATTTTTTTCTTTTTCGCTTATTACCAAAATTTGAATTTGATGTAAAAATAAGTTCAAAGGCTATATAAAAGATTTTATATTACTTCAACTTTTTTCTAAAAAAGTGTCGCTAAAAGTGGTGTCGTCTGGTTACCGTGCGTTAGGTGTTTGAGCAAACCGCCTTCTTGAATTACGCAAACCGCCATGTAATTAAGACCAAACCGTGGTTAAACTTAGTAGTCGCCGGCCTAATTAAAATAATCAAACCGCTTTCCCGAGTCAATTAGAACAAACCGCCTTGTGGATTTTAGTGAGCAAACTTTGGCAATACCGCTGCTTTTTGTGGTAACTGCCGGGTATTTAAAATAAACCAAACCGCTGCCTAGTTCTCGACTAACTCGCTGCATGTTCTTTGAGCAAACTCGCCGTTTTGGCAACTCGCCGTTTAGCAACTCTCGTTTAGGCATCTCACCGCCTACTTTATATAGTAACTCGCTCTGAATTAAAATAAGCAAACCGCTGCTAAGCCTATTGACTTTTTTTCTTAAAATACGAAGCTTGTCCCTACCTTTTGTCAAACCGCCACCTTGAATATCATATTATATTCAACTCTCCACTTAGAACATAAGGATGAATTGAGCAAGGTTACCTCAAACAGATCCTTTTAACCTCGAATCTAAGCTGATAAATGTAACAATAGGTTGGCATATTAAGATTAAGCTTCCCATAAACATCAAGATCTTCGGGATCATTAAAATGAAGCAACTCTCCACGAAGAACACCAACCTTTTAAAGCTTATTTTTCGAACTTGGAGCTTGTATAACACACGAAATTGATACAACCTAGCCTCTTTGATGTGTAGAACAAGAGAAGATCAAGATTAACAAACCATTAGACCCAAAAAAAATTAAGCCGTGGGTATTTTTTTCCACAAAATAAGCCACGAATTTTGATCTTGTTTAGCCACCCGAATCAATCACGAATCCACCCTTTGCTTTGATGCCAATTGTAGGATCCCGTAATCACTTATACATCTATATCATACACGAATTTGATCTAGAAATGAGAAAGAGAGGTGAGTTGTTCTAGAGAGAGAAAGAAGAGAGAGAGAGAGAGAGATGAGAGAATATGGAAAGTGGAATTATTTAGAATGAAACAACTTACTTTTCCAAAGAGGAAAAGTTACTTATATATCCCGACACATTAAGTGACGTTCGAGATATTGTCTAGGACCGGCTCGGTTTTTTTGGGCTTTAAACCGAAAACATATACAATATTAAATTAACTATCGAGCCTGATTCTCGATACTTTCCTATTACAACATTAACTAATTAAAGGACCGAGACTCGTACACGTAATGAACGAACTTCCTGTTCGGCTCAATATTTTGAGGCTAACAGGATTTGATGAATTTTGCCAACAATGGCGAGGAAAGGAAGGAACGAAGAACGAATTATGTAATGGAGGCTGGAGCATGTACGTGCCTAATGATGAGTGGAAGCTTATGCTTCCTCCTTTTTATTCATCCTTGTGATGGAGAGTCTTCTTGTGGCATTTCAACGGGTTATTAATAGAGGTATGTTTGTACCTATTCTTGTTGGAAAAAATGATTTGGTCCCTATCGCGCACCTATTTTATGTTGATGATGCTATGTTCAATGGTAAGTGGTATAGTTCCAATGTAAACGTGTGATGACGATGTTGCATTGGTTCTTTCTTGTGTCCGGTTTGAAAGTTAACATGCACAAAAGTAGTCTTTATGGTTTGGGGGTTCATTATTTGGATATTCAAAGTATGGCTAATAGCTTTGGTTGTTTGGCAAATAATCTCCCGTTTACGTATCTCGGTGTGAAAGTGGCTGGTAATATGGCGTGTATCAATTCATAGAATGAGGTTATTCAAAAGGTTACAATCAAACTTTCAAAATGGAAAGCTAAATCCTTATCGGTGGAAGGTAGACATACCCTTTTGAAATCGGTTTTAGGATCCCTCCCTACGTATTATATGTCGTTGTTTAAAGCCCTAGACGGAGTCCTATCTCATTTTGAACGGTTACATAATTCTTTCTTCTTGGGAGCGGAGATGGGTGAGCGTAAAATGACTTAGGTATGTTGGCGTCCTTTTTGTAAACTCCCGTCCATTAGCTGGTCCTCTCTATTTGTAAATTGTCGTCGTTTTCGCCTCCTCAAGAACCCTTTCAGCAACATTTCTTCTAGCTGCTCTTTCTTCCGCTTCAGTAATCTCAGCAAGTGCATTAATTTCAGCATTAGTATTTTCAACATCCTTGCTCTCTCAAGTGGAATAAAAGTTAGATCTGAGCAAGTTCTAAATCATACTTGTTGTTCCACAATACTTAGCAGTCATGAAAATTTTTACATTTGCCAATGATTTTTCCACGCAAGTTACTACTACAAAAAATTACGTTAACTTCATTGTATGCTTGATAGGTTGAGAAAAGACTTTTGTTGCCTGTCATGTGCTTTGTACATCCGCTATCTTATATCAATTCGTCGGGTTCCACGTCGATTTTCAAGCAAAGCTATTTATATGTTAAGAACACTCAAACATTTTGAAGCAAAGCTATATATTCGTTTCCTAATTTTTACCCCAAATTCCATAAAAATATGAGTGTGCCTATAACTATAGTAAACTTTAAAATTTGGCTTGGTATATCTACTCGAGACTACAATAATAAGCACTATTTTAAATAGATGGAGTCACCTTTCTAAATTGGTAAATTTCTAGAATTACACAAAAAAACCTATACATGTTGTGATGTTAACTAACTACATTGGTTAGTTAACCCCCGTATAAACCCTTTGTTTACTCTCATTTTTAGAGTAAGATACCCCTAGAAATACATACTAAGCCATTCCTTTCTTTTCTTACACCAAATTATGTTTCTTTACACCCTTACACCTTAGCCTGCCCTGTAGATTAAGTCCTTAATCGGTTGCTAGTTGCTTTTGTGTAAAGTATTGTATTTCCTGTCGCAATCATATTTTCTATCTATGGTTAGGTCGGGAAATTGCACAATGCAATTAGGAATGTGAAAGTAGTTTGTCTTAGTACTCGTGTAGTTACTACTTTCACTAGTATGATCGGATATTAGTTAATCAGATTTATCATTTTGTGAAGTGGTAAAAAATACACCTTTATTCAGTTTATTAGTTTATGTTAAAAAAAATCGAAAAAAGATACCAATTGTCGGAACCCGATCAACACTTCATATCACGATTCAATCAAGAAACTAGAAAAGAGATTATGGTTTAGAGAGAGAGAGAAGCGAGAGAGATGAGAGAAAAAGAGAGAGGATATTATTTAGATAAAATAAAGAGAAGGAAATGAGTATAATATATAGATAAGATATTTTTGCCAAGAGAAAAATATCTATATATATACCCCTGACACCTTTAATTTGACGCTCGGATATTAACTAGGACTCGGGCTCGGTTTTGCTGTGGATTAAACCGAAACATATACTAATATTATTTTTAACTATCGAGCCCAGAATCCTATAATATTCTCTTAACAACAATAACAAATTTAATTGACCGAGAATTGAATACATAAATGAACGAACTTCATGATCGACTGCAGATATTTTGAGGCTAAACAAAGACTAAAAATAATAGTATTAAATCTAGCAAAATCATTATCTATAGATTCATCTTCGAGAATGACGAATTGTTCATATTGTTGGAATCCAAAAGGTCGAATCATATTATCTTTAACATGACTATTACCTTGATAGGGTAATTAACAAGGTTATTCCAAATTTCTTTTTGGCCGTATTACACATGAAAAATTTGGGTCCATATTCTTTTCTAGGCAAAGCGTTGTAAATAACCATTTTGGCTTCATTATTTTTTGCAAGCCTTTTCTTAAGATCATCCGTTTGTTTTTCAAAAGGGATAACCTCATCAAGTTTGGTTTCCGGATTTTGAATAATAGGTTGAAAATCACCATTGGTAATAACATGCCAAGTCTAGATCTTTAGATTTAACCATATTCTCGAAATATATTTTTCCAAATAAATAAAACTATCGCTTCCAAAAAGTGATGGTCTTGCACAGATTGGCCCTCTCTAGAGATATTTGTCGAAGATCGATCCAAGCTTTAAAATACAATATATTTTAAAAATCTTGAGTGACCTTGCTCCTGATACCAATTGTAGAAACTAGAAGGGAGGTTGAATAGTTTTTATCGGTTAATTAGCGTTTTAAAAGTTTGCTTATGAAATAGTTTGATTTAAGATGTATGTCATTTCAACCAACATATGATCACAACTAAACTATCTAATAATGCAAGTAAAAAGTAAAAACAAAGAAAGAACGATCAAATACCAGACACCAATAGATTTATAGTTGTTCGGACAACGAAGCACCTCTTCGTTCCTACCTCCACTCCCGATCACGCACTCGAGATTTCACTATGTCTACAAGCTCCCTTTAGGCCGAAAACCGTGTTACACGTCGCTTCGATACTTTCTTTTCCCGACACTAAGCTAGATTCCGAGGTCAATCCTTAGCTGAGAACCAATCTAAGACTCACTAAATCTTCAAACACTCACAAGATCTACACTTCTTGATTGTACACAAACCAATCCAAATCAACTCCAATATACAATCTAACACTTGGATATCAACACTTGATCCAATTAATACACACAACACAAAATATGTCTAATGAATGTATGTGATCTTAGAAGAAGATAAGAAGAGAATGATCACTTGATATCAATTCGAATGTAGGAATAATACGATTGTTCTTCTTCTTGCGCACTTGATTAGAAGGTGAAGAAGGGTAGGAAGAAGAATTAATCACTTGAAATAAAATCAAGGTATGTTATTGATCAAGATATGTGTTTTAGAAAGAAAGGAACAAGAGAGAAAACTAGATCTGATAGAATTTTTAGCAAGAGGAAGTCTGATTTTGAAATGGGTGGCCCAGTATTTATAGGGGACAAAAAAGTAGCCGTTACGGTGGCGGTCCCCTTAACCCTTTGATCTATTAGATTTTCTACTCTAGTTATAAAGGACTTAAGAATGCCACTAGTCTCATCCTTAGTAGCTAGAAAGAAAACCCAACTAAACCTACTGTAATCATCTGTGACAACTAGGCAATACATTTTTTCATAAGGCTTTTTACAAATGTTAGACCAAACAAATCCATGTGCAACATATGTAAAGGTTGGCTAATTGAACTGACTGTTTTGGACTTATAAGAACCTCTATGTTTCTTTCCCTTTTGACAAGTAACACATGTTTGATTATCTTCAAAAAGTTTTGAAGGTAATCATCTTACAAGATTTCCCTTAACCAGTTTATTCATAGTTTTGAAATTTATGTGTCCAAGCCTTTTATACCAAAGTTTAGATTCATTAGATGTAGCTTTTGCAAAGAGACAAGTTAGACCTCCTTTAGGAACAATATTATTTAAATCATCACTATACATATTATCCTTTCTAGGAACTTTAAGTAAAACATGACTTTCATCAGTCAACTTAAAGTTTGGAGATAAAACAATACATTCAGTGTCATTAAAGAGAACACTATTCTTTTTATCACATATTTATGAGACACTAAAGAGGTTAAACTTTAACTCTCTTACAAAATACACATCCTCAAAGTCAAAATTACTAGTTTTGATTGTACCTTTGCGTGTGATTTTCCCTCCTTTGGGGTTACCTCCAAAGGCAACATATCCTTCATCAATTTCTTCAAAGTCAATAAGATAGGACATGTTCCCTGTCATGTGCCTTGAGCATCCACTGTTAATAACACCTTTCTCCTCTAAATCTTGCTATGGATTGCCCTACAGATAAGGTAAGAAAACCAGTCTCTTTTGGGGACCTAAGCCATCACTAACTTAGATCTACATTGTGCATCAATATAATTAAATCTTTTAAATAGCATTGATGCATTGTTGTGTTTGGAAACATGGTCTATAACTTTAGTTTTTGGTTTCCAAACCTAACAAGCTGAGGCCTTAACAGCATTAACCTGGTTTCCCTTAACAGCATTAAGTACTACTTTGGCCTAGTAGTATTAACTACTGTTTTTGGCTTAGCAGTATTAACTTTTTTACCCTTAACAATATTAACCGTATGATTAAAATTACTGTTTTTAGTTGCTGTTTTGTTGTTAATGGGCCATTTAACAGTTGAATGTGCTTTATTAAAAACATTTGTCATTGGTCTTGCACTATTCACTATTGTTTTTGGTTGAGCAGTATTAACTGGTCTAGCAGTAGTAAGTGATACTAGGCCTAACCTCATTAATACTGCTTTTGGAACCATGTTCCTTTTAGGACTGGGGTGAGTCATTCTAGAAACATTCTGGTGATTCACCCTTTGAGAATAGTTCCACATTGGTTTTACCATCTTTTTATTATTAAACTGTCTTTGATAGTTATTACAATCATACTACAGATGATCAAAACTTCCACACTCATAGCAAGCTTTGTTAATCATCTTCCTAATCTTTGAGACATCATGTAATTCTAGTTTCTTTGGTTTCCTCTAAGACTGTGTGTGTTTATTCTATTTTGATCACCTTGTTTTATAGTTGTTTTCCTATGAGATTTAACTTGCTTTTTAGATTTAACAAACTCTATTTTAGCAAAACTAGGTTTAATAGTTTTCTTCTCTATCTTAGGCTTTGACTCAGCTTCATCCTCACTATCAGACACCCATTCCTCGATAATTGGAGCACCATTATTCTTCCTAACATCCTTAGGCTTGTCTGCACTAGTCTCAACTTCACTAGTCTCAACTTCAGGCTTCTTAACTGTAGACTCACTATCTATAGGTTCATTCACAAACTCTTCAGAGAATGACAAATCAGGTTTTGGAGGCATAAAGTTTCCTGTATAGGGAGGTGGAACAACATTATACCCTAAACCTATTTTTCACTTATCAACTATCTGACAGTCTATTAGTTTGCTTAAGTTTTTAGATGAATTCTTAAAATTTTCTACTGTTAGCTGAATTCATCTTTTTGTTTTTGAGCCAGTTCCAACTTCCTCCTAAGCTCTGTAATGGCTACTTCTCTTAAATGAATCTCACGTTTTAAGACCTTGATATCTTCCTTATAAACTGACTCATATTTCTTATAAACTAGAAGTCTTGCCTCTACAAACTCTAAACATGTTTTATAAGCAATAACATTTAACTTGGATGTCCTTAAGTCTTTTAAAAGTTGTTCATTTTGTTCTTTAAGAATTTTAACATTTTCCAAACAAGATGATGAACAATTTGAATCAGTAGATACCTCAGAGTTAGAACTTGTAGAAGTGTAAGCCATGAGTGCAAAGTTAGTTGGACCTTCTTCTGCTTGATCACTCCAATCATAACCAGCACCATCACATGAGATCAAAGCATTGGAAGTAGTTTTCTCTACTGGCACAACCCTTCTTGTGTTCTCCTTATTCCTGTTTTCTTGGTTCCTTAGAGCCCTGCATTCCCTTGCAAATTGTCCCATCTTGTGGCAGTTGTAGCACTCCACTTTGGACTTATCAAACCCAATGGTCTCATTACCATTTACAGAAAACTTCCTTCCAGTCTTCTTCAAGAATCTCCTTGCCCTCATTGTTAGCATAGCCATCTGCCACCTTAAATCCATCTCTTCTAAATCATCAGGATGAATTTGTTGCAAGTCCTCATTGTCAAGTTGTGGACTGTTTGGTTGACTTGCAAAGAAAGCACAGATGATAGCATCACTCAAGTTGTCAATTGTTGTTGAGTTAACAGCAGTAGATTGAGTGCTAGCAGTTGTAGTACCATGAGCAGTATTAACTGCTCCATTTGTGTTGTTGTTGCTGTTTGAGGACATAAAGGCTACGTTTTGTATGCTTGTGCTTATGCTTGATGTCCCTTTGACCTCTGGTTCATAGATCTTCAGGTTGTTGTAAAGATCATCCAAGCTTAATATATCTATCTCAGGCTTGTTCCTCCACATAATGATATGTGTGTTCCATTCTGGTGACAAACTTCTTAAGAACTTCTCATTCACATCTTCTTGTGAAATAGTTTCACCATGAATCTCCAACTGACTGATAAGCTTTTAAAGCCTATCAAAGGTTTGATCTAACACCTTTAAGCTAGATGCAGTAAAATTTTCATACTGCTACTTTAGAAGATTTCTCTGAGTCTTTTTAGTAGCAGCATTCCCTTCAAACCTCTTTTCAACAGCCTATAGCAATGACTTGACATCTTTGATGGAGTTAAACTTCAATTGATGTTCATTAGGGATTCTCATTAATAAAGTGCTTCTTGCCTTTAACTCTAACCTTTTTTGTACCTTTTCTTCGGCAGTTGTAAGAGCAATTATAGTTTCAACACCTTCAACAAATTTTGTTTTTGGGGCTGAGTTACCATTCTCTATGACCTCCCATAGAGAATAATCAATCATCTGGATGTACTGTTCCATCCTCATCCTCCAAATCTCATACCCACCTGGTTTGAGCATAGGCACTTTTGATGCAGCCACAATATGTGCTGAGTCTTGATCCATATCTTCTTAGCAAAGTTTCTTAAAGGAAAAAGCTCTGATACCACTTGTTTATCCCACTTGAATGGATCTTGAATTCCTTAGATTGTGTAAGGTTTAGTTATGCAAGATAAATCCTACACAACTATAGTAGAAACTTTGTTTGATACTACTAAAGATTATGCGGAATCTAATCTTTAATATAAGAAGAATTCTTCAATGAAACAATAACACAAAACAATATAATTCAACAATAAAAGCTCCAATATTATTATTACAAATAATACGAATACTCTCCTAGTATTAGGGTTACAAAACCTTGAAGCTATGACAATTCTATGAATGACTTGTTTTGATATATATAACTCTATACCCTAAGACCTCCTTTTATACACCAAGGAGTCCTAGTTGATTTACAATATATTCCTAAAACATATAATATTCTACATGATCTATTCTATAGATAACTCATACTTATCCCGTAAGTAATCTTGATCTCTAATCAATCTTTATCCTTTAGCAGTTGTAATCTTTCAGCTGTTGTAACTCTGTCAGCAGTTATAACTTGGTACCAACAGCATTAACTTTGAACACTAGCAACAATAACTTATACACCATCATCATTAACTGTGTACAAGCAGTAGTAACTACATAAAATATTTTCTTCATTCTCCACCAGCAGTACTAACTTTACTCTAGCAGTACTAACTTTACTTTAGTAGCACTAACATATACTAGTAGTAATAAGTTACACTAGCAGTACTAAGTTACATTAGCAGTAGTAATATATACTAGCAGTACTAACTACTTAGCATAATTTTCATTAAGATTATTAAGCAACACTAAGTTTTGCTTAGCACCAGTAACTCTAACCTTAGCAGCAGTAACTTCAGGAACATCATGAAGTCTTTTAATCCCAACAACAAAATTGTCCGACACTGAAGAGATTGTGTCCTAGGCCTTCAACGTAATATACATGACACACAATGATGTTTCCTTGTACATAATCGCCATAGCTTGTGATTGCT
>BQNB010055518.1:0-32500 GCA_026074375.1 Tanacetum coccineum
CTATTTAAACAAAAGGTTGAGCAGTCGGGGTTTTACAGTGGGTCAGGCTGCTTTGAAAGCCGTCTCGTGCAAAGTGGCAAAACACGAGAAAGCATGCATTGAAAATCAACACGTGTTTATTCCTTTCGCATTTGATACATTTGGTTTCCTTGCACCTGAGGCGGTGGAGCTACTTACCAGAGTCCAACGTGTTATGAACAGTAATATCATGACACCTAGATCCATAAACGTTGTGTTTAATAGAATTGGCTTTGCAATACAAAAAGGGCTAGCGGTGCAGCTTGTTGCTCGTTTGCCTTCTCCTACTATGTAAATAATAATTTTTAAATCAATGAAAATTATCAGCTTAAAAAAAATTTGAAGTTAGCTTATGGCTAGTGCCACAATAACTCAAAGTTGGATACTCAACAATAACTCAATAGACACATCACACAACACAACCAGCCTGCAACACGATACCATATAGGGTTGGGTTGTGGGTTAGTTTTTACTTTAGAAAGCCCCGATAAACCCGACCCGATAACCCGATTGACTCCCTAGCGCAGCAAGCATGCAAGCTGCATTAACATGTTACTAAAAAAAATATGAAGTTACAAAGTCTTGGGGTGAAACAACACAATTAAAATCTCTAGTTATTAGACAATTAAAAACGCCCATAATATCTATAAGTGGCAATCATCATGTATGTTTACCATTTAAAACATCAAAAGGGATTTGACTATGCAAACTTAAAAATGTAATGTACACAGCATCATTGGTTGTGAACATAATGCTCAATAGTCAATTCTCCAAACTCATTAGGGTGGTGGTTGTTCCATGATATATATATATATCGGATGATTCCTGTTAAATGGACACTTACATAGAAGATCTGATCTGCAATGACTAACACTATAATTCATTTTAAGACTGACCAAGTACAAAAGCTAGCTTTCAATATCCATCGATGACAACCAATCTTGTTAATCAAGAGACCATTCTTATTGGTAACTTCATCAGCAACATTCTTATGAGCAACTCTTATCAGTAACCACATCAGCAACATTCTTACAAGTAACCTCATCAGCAGCATTCTTATGAGAAACCTTATAAACAATATCTTATGTGTAACCGTATGAGCAACTCTTATCAATTAACTCATTGTGTGAAAGGAAACACTTGTAATGAAGTTTTGAGACGCTCCAACCATATATCAACAACTCTTTCTAAAATTTGAGATGCTCCAACTCTTTCACCATGCCATAAGTTTGCTGAATAATTTAGAAAGATTAGAAGTTCTGGGCATGGTGCCCAGAACTTGGTCGAAGTCAGCAATCTTCTTGTCAGCAACCAAACACTTGTAATGAGTAACAACAACAACAACAACAACAACAACAACAGAAACAACAACATACCCAATCCCGCCGGAGCGAGGTATTATGCTAAACCATTTTTTATATCATGCTAAACCATCAGCAACCTGTTATTAGCAACCGCGAGGACAATTTGTATCAGCATGTTGATCATATCCTAGACCTTTTTAAAAAACCTTATTATCAACAAACCGAATAACCGAGTAACCAAAACCTTATTATTAAAACATTTTTTTATTGTCCTATATTTTATTATCAGCACCATGAAACACACTACTATCTACGGGACGGAATGCAGGACACAATTGGACCAGGTTGAATTTACGAAATGTTTTATAACGAAACAAGGAACGCAAATTTATGGGGAAGGTTGCACTTAGGAAAATATACAAAAATTTAACCTAGCCACAAATTTAACAAATATTTACACTATGCCGCAAACTTCTATGCGGGTCTCCGGGAGACCCAGGGAACACCTGGTTCTCTCCTGACGATCTATACATCAGTAAATATGACTTGGCTATTATAAATGTCCAAAACACATTATTGAATATAAGAAGTTCCACAAACATTCAAAAAAACAAGAAAAAGAATGATTTCTTTAAATGAAAATTTCATGTTACAAAATAAATACAAGACAATAGAATACGTAAGTTTATTAAATAAATGAATGAAGATACATTTTACGTCTTTTTTTTAAATAATATTGTGTGACAAAAACCTCCGGTCGTCCTGTTAGTCAACATTATATAGATTTGATGGTAAACATGAAGAGTTGTTATGAAGTGTGCGGTTATTATTAGTTGGTATAAATATGAAAACATTCATTTGGTATGGACGCCTGATCCACGGAGCTGAATGGGGGGATCTTGCCTGTTAATGAGAATGTTAATGTCAAAAAACTGCTAGGATTCACGTATTGTTGAAGAAAAAGTTGTCGTTAATTGAAAATCCAGTTCAAATAAATGATTAATAACCACCTACACATAAACATAAATATGAGTATATGATTGAGATTAATACTTATTTGAATGAAAAAAAATTATATTCATGAAAAAAAAGTAGTTAGGCAAAATAAGTTTGAGTCAGTGGCTTTCATGACTGTGTTGAAAACCCGTTTGTAATGTGGCTATTTTGATGTGTTTCCTCTAACTGATTCTTCTTTAGTTAGCCAGATATGGGATATTATAATATTTCATATATACCTGAGTTGCGCACTCGGAATAATTTGCCTTTTTTTACTATAACTGGTTCACACGCTCTCAAGATGATCAAGAAGCTCTTTAGCTTGACAAGATCCAAAATCAGGATATGCATCTTCATAGACATGCATAGGTTTTTTTTTTTTTTTTTTTCAAACATAAGTGCTTTTTTTTGGAACGGCAATTGTGGCTACATGGCCTCTAGCCCAGAAGGCGTAGCGAGCCCACACAACCAGGTTGGGTCCAGCCCAGAAGGCAATGGCACCCTTCCCTTTACGCACGCGAGAGGAAACCCCTATCGCCCTAGACAAGACTCGAACTTGAGACCTTGCCTAGGAGGGTAAAACATTCCCCCAAAGCTCCTTAGGAGACCTCAGGTGACCAACTGAACTAAGCTCAGTTGGTTTTTCAAACATAAGTGCTAAGAAGCACTTCTGACCTCTTCAACATTTCAGACATAAACTTTCACTTTTTCTTACTTCTTCAACACTCAGCTCCCACCACCACCTTTAATATTCATTTGTTTTCATACTTTTTTTACGTTTTTTCTTTTTTATACGTTTTGAACGTTTTCATACGCTTTTCTCTGTTTTGTACGTTTAAGTATGTTTTCTTATATTTCATTCGTTTTTATCTATTTTCTTCGATTTTGTACGTTTTTGTACGTTTTCTTACGCTTTCAAACGTTTTTTACATTTTCGTCTATTTTCATACGCTTTCATCCGTCTTCTTACGTTTTCGTCTGTTTTCGTACGTTTTCGTCCGTTTTCGTATGTTTTCGAACATCTTTGTCCGCTTTCGTTGTTTATTACGTTTTTTACGTTTTCGTAAGTTTTATACATTTTCGTTCGTTTTCATTCGTTTTTATACGTTTTCATCCTTACAATAAACGCAGGAAAAGGTAAAAAAATACGTATGAAAGCGTACAAAAACGTAATAGACGTAGACAAATGTATAAAAACGTAAAAGAAGTTTGAAAACGTAAAAAAATGTAGAAAACCGTTAAAATAGTATGAAAACTAACAAAAGCGTAAAAAAACGTACAAAAAGATATAAAACCGTACAAAAACGTATAAAACGAACGAATATGTAAAAAACAGACAAACGTAGGAAAATGTAAAAAACAGACAAAAACGTACGAAAACGTAAAAAAATGGACTAAAACGTACAAAAACATATAAAAACGTACAAAAATTATGAAAACGTACAAAAACACTAGTGAAAAAGATAAAAAAAAATAATGAAAGAAGTACTTCAATAGCAAAAAAAACAAACGGTCTTTTTCCTGCAGATGAATACTTTAGATGCACCTCTTCTTCTGCAGACATGGTTTGCAGCAGACATGATTTGCAGATGAAGAGGTAAAACCTTTGAAAAAGGGAACGAAATAAGCTCTTCATAGATTCTGTTATTGACAAGAATGATACTTTTAGGCACGTGGGCCACGAACATTATAAATAGAAATTATGATATTACAGAATCATATTGCATAAGTAGCATTCCATGAAAAGAATTAAGAATAATCATACTGAGATGCATTGTTTCACAAGTTACCTGATATTTTCTTTGTTGCCATGTTATCTTCTGCAAGCAACACTAACCACGGGAAGCAATACAGTAGTGTCAGATGGCGAGATCACTAGGATTGGTGTAATTCTTGACCAAACATTGAGGGCTGGCAAAGAGGCAAAAGTGTCAATTGAGATGGCAGTGCAAGATTTAAATATCGAAATCAGTTACTATAAAGTTCTCTCTCTTAAAAATAGCCATGTCCACGCGGCTATTAATGCAGGTAAAATTTTCAGTTCCACTATTAAATACTAATTGTCATATACAAGAAGTTTGTTTCAGTTGTTGATAACTGTGCCTGTTTTCTAACTTGCAGCGAAAGAACTTATTGATGAACACAAAGTGAAAGCCATACTGGGAGGTCATACATGGGAAGAAGTATCTGCCATAGCCGAGGTTATCAGTGAAGCTGATCATGATATTGATACCCCCGTGTTTCTTTCCTTAGCTAGCACAACTCCACTGGAAGCAACCGATCAATGGCCATTTTTCGTTCAAGCCGTCCCAACACAATCCACACAGATGAATGCAGTGGCTGCACTTCTACAGACGTGGGGTATACATCAAGTCACACTCATACTTGAAACCTCCCATCTAGCCTCATCGTCAGCACCAATCATCTCTCATCTCTCTCGAGCATTTCAAAAAACAGGTAGTGTACTAACCCATATCTTACCACTTGTGTGCTCCTTAGATGAAGAGCTTGAACTACTCAAGAGACAACAACGTCAAGTCTTTCTAACACACACCTCCCTTGAACTTGGGGCTCGCCTGTTTCAGACAGCCAAGAAGATGGAAATGACCGGAGACGGTTATCTATGGATTTCAAGTAACCAAATCACTGATCTTTTTCATTCCGTTAACTCCACCATGACTTCTTCTCTTGAAGGATTGGTTGGAGTGAAAAGCTACTTCCCAAGAGGCACGCAAGACTTTCAAGATTTCAGGAAAAGATTCCGTCACAAGTTTCGATCGGATTACTCTGGAGAAGATCAGGACGAACCTGGAATTTTTGCAGTGCAAGGATATAATGCCGGTAGATTGTTAGAAAATCTTGATAACCAAATAACACTTCGAGAGAGTAATACAGTGGAGATTGTCAACGTGATAGGAAACGGATATCACAGTGTTTACTGGACCCAAGGATTAGGGTTTTTGAAGACAGTTGTGGGTGACAATTTAACAGATGAAGACTTGGGAAAAGCTCTGTGGCCTGTGCAGCCATGGTATGCTCATAGACGAGGCAGGAATCTAGTTGAAAGTTCAGAGACCCGGATGAGGGTGGGTGTTCCTGTTAGATCTCTGTTTACGCAATTTGTGAGTGTGGATTTTGATAGCAAGACAAATCAGTCTGTCTTCAGCGGATTCTCAGTTGCTGTGTTTTAAGGAAATAATGAACGAAATGAACCTGCAGTACGAATTTATCTCATTCAATGGTTATTCTGATAAACTTATAAAAAAATAGGTTCAGAGGTCAGACACTTTCACAATCTTATATTTATTAGCATTCATGTAACATTTACATTATCATTACTTAGAATTCAATTAATTTGTTTCTTTATTATTCTTCAGGAGCAAAAGTTTGATGCAGTGGTCGGCGAGGTAATGATTGCATCGACAAATTATGACTTGGCTGATTTCACACAGCGCTACACTGAGTCTGGTTTGGAGATGATTGTACCTGTTCAAGCGAGATTATTGAACCAGGCATGGTTGTTCATGGAGCCTTTCACAAAAGACATGTGGGGGTTATTAGCAGCAATCACCATTTACAATGGCTTTATCATATGGTTGATTGAGCGAAACCATTATTCTTATTATCAAGGATCTGTTATAAACCAAATCGGGGTCATTATTTGGCTTGCATTTACAACAACCTTTACTTTGCGCGGTACACACTTAACATATGGTTCTCAACTTGGGATCTTAACTTTGTTAGTTGTTTTACATTAATCAAAGTAATTTCACTCACAGGTGATAAGATGCATAGCAATTTGTCAAGAATGGCTGTGGTGATGTGGCTGTTTGTTGCACTAATCATCACACAGAGTTACACAGCTAGCTTGACGAGCATGCTTACGGCTCACAGGCTTGAACCTGCAATAACTAGCATCGAGACGCTTAGGAACACGAATGCAACAGTGGGCTACTGTGACGGGTCCTTTATCGACTACTACCTAAAAGATGTTTTAGGTTTCACGGACATCAAAATCAAAAGCTATAGCTCGCCCCGTAAATACGCTCAGGCTCTGAATAGTGGAGAAATCGCAGCTCTCTTTCTTGAAGTTCCTTTGGCCAAAATCTTTTTAGCTCGGTACTGCAAGAGCTTCATCAGAACGGGAGAGACATTCAAAGTTGGAGGTTATGGATTTGTATGTCCTCTAGATAGCTTGTTCATTTTCACATAATTCCCATATAGTTTGTCACAAAGAATATGCAATACAGATAACGGACACAATCTAACATTATCACCACTTGCAGGCATTTTATACCGGGTTCCCCAGACTTTCAGACGCAAACAAGGCACTAATGAAGGTATTGGAAACTGGGAAACTATAAGAGCTCGAGGACACCTTTCTTAGCTCTGAGAAGTGTGTGGACGAACAATCTTCCCCCGATGAAAAGGAGAGTCTTAGCCCTAAAAGCTTTTATGTAGTATTCATGTTAAGTTTAGGGACATCAACGATTGCTCTCATCCTCCACGCCATCAAAGGCGGCATCAGAAGCAATAAATATCTAATCACGAATATGTATAATTTTTTTCACTCGGATACCATGTCGAGCCTGGCTTCTTAAGAGTAGATTTCTTGTAACTTTCTTCACTTGTAGACAAACTACTCGCACTTCGATTCAGCTTTTCCTTAGGCCTTTCATGCATTTTCCAGCATCTCTCATTGTATGTGTAAAATATTCTAATCTCGGTTGAATGTTTTGATTGAATCCCCTTGAGCAACTACTGATTCAATCTCGATCGGTTGAGTCTTGAGTGTAACATCCATATATGTATAAACAACCCCTTGAGATAGACATTTCCTTGCACCACATGTTAAACTTTCAAGTTGTCTCGAAAGTTGACATTTTACTCCTGGAAATGCCTTATTTAACATTTCAGATGGATTATCATAAGTATTCGTCTTTTCATGAATAACAGTGATTTATGAGCTTTTTGACGTTAATAATGAATCTTCAGTTAAGCCATCGTGAGTCGTGACAATGGATTTGTGATGCGTCAAAAAATGTGATCTTCTCCAAAAACACATATACTAATGATTTGTGCAATTTATAGTGTTCTAAGAAATTTTTCTTGGTATTCTTAGGCAAACAAAAAACTAATGGATGTAACAAAAACCGGGAAGATTGAGAGTCTTATCCCTCGGCCCCTCGCAGGTTATGCGCCACTTTTTATGTAACAGCATGTATATGTATAGATCTTTCACCCAAACAGCACCTAGTAGTAAAAGGCAAGTCAGTATTTTTTAGGTTTTATGCAGGACCATTTGGGTTGGACTTAACATTTGGACAAAAAAGTGAAAAACCTTTCATGGGTCAGTATGTATATATGGTTCAAGCTCAACAAACAGGAAACATAGGCACTAGTAATTAGCAATAATCCATTTGTCTGATGATCCCAATACTCTCCCAAGATCTGTATTTTAGCTAGAAGTTGCAACATTTCCTTTTTCTACCAACTTTTGATCTACAATTACCAATTTGGTTCAAAAGGGTCCTACATTTTTTCATACTTTGGCATCTGAAACTTTTCATTTTAGGATGATTTTTTATTTATTAAGAGTTAAGTCTTTTTAAGATTAGAGCTGAGAGGTATTAAGCAAAGACCATATATGATGACCCAGTCAGAGACATGTTACTTTGAAATGACATACTTAAGAATATTTGTCAAGTCAATACTTCGTAGAGACTGGTTGAGCAATCAAACTAACATAAGTGTCTTGTGCTCTTGGCATTTTCTGTTATTTGACAACAGTGTCATACTTTTAGTCTTTATATATGTTATTCAATAATAATTTTTTTTGCTTTTGATCAATCCAATTTTTTTTTAGTTTTTTTTTATAAAAACATTTTTGATTTATTTAGTAATTATAATAACTTATTATTTATGTAGTGGTACCCGGCTACTGCAATGGGTCATTTATAAACTATTATCTGAAAGATGTTTTAGGTTTCAAGTCATTAAAAATTAGAAGCTACACCTCAACCAGTCAATACGCTGAGGAATTGAATAGTGGTGAAATTGCAGCTATACTTCTTGAAGTTCTTGCAGCTAAAGTGTTTCTAGCTCAGTACTGCAAGACTTTTATCAGAACCGCAGAGACATTTAAGTTGGAGGTTTTGGACTTGTAAGTCCTCTTGTTCCAAATTCGTCATTATCACAATATGGTTTGACTTCTAAGGTCAAAGATAGCTAATCCGAATTGGGGACTGATACATTTTGTCAGTACTTTTAATAGAGGGTCATCCCATTTGAAGTTTGTTACTGATAATAATTAGAGAGTTCCAGTATTTTTTTTAACTTAAAAGCAAAACACATATAGACACAATCTAATGTGGCAATCGGGTTGGGTTGAGGTTGTTGGGTCGTAGTATCACTGAGCCTAAACACAACCCATTTACTTAATCATGTCCAAAATCCTCACCCTAACCTGGACAAGTCTAACCCATGTAACCCGGACACGACCCGGGTAACCAATAACCAATACATCTGAACGGGTCAAACGGGTTAAACATACATTTTTTGCTTTAGAAAAAAAAATTAAAATTCAATTTTAAACTGGTTGGGCAGGTCTACCCAAAAAGACCCGATTAATGACCGGGCGACCCATTTACGACCTGACCCCGTTACCCGTTTATTTTTGTGTAATGTCAAAAATTTCCGCCCATGTGACCAATACGGAGTATTATCATATGCCGGCCTTGCAAACAAGGCACTGATGAACATACCAGAAAGTGGAAAACTCAAAGAACTCGAAGACACCTTTCTAAACTCTAAGAAATGTATGGACAAAGGAACCTCTGCTGATGAAAACAATAGGCTTAGCCCTCACAGCTTTTGGGTATTATTCAAGTTAACGGTGGGGACATCTATAGTTGTTCTCACCATCTACAGCTTCATCAACATTAAAGAGCATATTAAATCTAATCAAGAACACACAAATCCCCTCAAAGAGATACCAACACTAATCAGAGATTGACAACTATACACGAAACAATCATCTAGCGTGGTAGTCAATATAATCAAGAACACACAAATCTCCTCAAAGTGATACCAACACTAATCAGAGATTGGCAACTATACATGAAACAATCATCTAGCATGGTATACTGTGATCTAGTGACTTCTATGATCATACGCAGATACGCTTATTGTTAATCCTTGCTCAGAAATATACATATGTTACATTTCATAATTTCACAAAAGCCAGACATTATACAGTGAAAATTAATGTATTATATCTGATTCAAAATGATTCCTTACATACATTGTCAAGCATCTGGTATAATACCAACGGGAGAGAAATACAAACTTTCGCTACATACATGCGTGAACTTTCTAATCCTTACATAAATATTACAAGATTCTTGAACAAAAGAACTATCTTCCCCACATCTACATCCACCTCGGTGCATCATTTCATAGGTATTCACAAGATTTAACTTTCTAACTTTTTATGTAACAATTCATCATAATTCTGAAATAAATGAACATGAGGTGTTACAATGGTTACATGTTACAAGTCAAATCCAGAGTGATCGTGTTATAAAGACTAAACTCTAAATCATATCCAGTGCATTAGGACTCTTAGGACTATCTACATCGCTGACTTTCCTTGACAACTGTTTCCTACGATGCAAATAATTTTTCTTAAACTCGGAAATAATGGTGATGAAATATCTCCATTCAATTTGGCAATGATTTCGTAAGCTAATAATAAAATAAATGGCAAGAGAAATTGTCGATGTGCCACCTGTTAAAACGAAAAGTGACCAAAAGCTACTGAGACCCAAACTTTCGTATTCATCATGGGCTGAATCCTGGTCCACGCACTGCTCAGAACCAAGCATTTTTTTCTCTATTTCTCGGAGAGTGCCACTTTCAGACACATTTAGTAGTGCCTTTGTAAAATCAGCAAGCATTGGAGAACCTTTTGGAAGTACCTGCAGTAAGAGGTACAGCTAGTAAGTCATCATTTACTAACTCAAATGATAGATGGACCCAAAAGTTAAGAATTTTACGAATGCGAATCCTCCATCTCCAAATGTAGGCCCGGCTGTAGTGAAGCTCTTGCAGTACTTTGCAAAAAATAATTTAGTGAAAGGAGCCTCAAGAAAAACTGCTGATATTTCTTTGTTCCGAAGGGCATGAGCATATCCTTCTGGAGATGTGAAACTTCTTATGTTTTCAAGCTCGAAACCCAAGACATCCACCAAATAAGTAGCGACATGGGCTCCTCTTCCATACCCGACAACTGCATTTGCATTCTTGAGGGTCTCATAATCTGTTACTTTAGGTATCAGCCTTCTAACAGTGAGCATGCTGGTCAGACTAGCAGTGTAACACTGACCAATGATTATTGCAGCAAAGAGCCACGCCACAGCCGTCATTCTTGTCAAATTGCTATGAAGTTCGTCACCTAAGTGATTACAGCAATGTTATATGATTATGTGGATAAGAAATCTCTTCACGGTGTTATATCAATCACGTAAAACTTACCATTCGTGAAAAACATTCTCGTGAAGGCTAAAGTGAGAAGAATCCCAGTTTGATTAAACGGGGACCCTTGAAGTTCAGGACTGTGTTTTCGCTCAATTAGCCATACTACCAAGCCAGTATAAATATTGACACAATTGTTTAAAGCCACATTCCTATTGTGAATGGCTTCAGACAAATAACCACTGTCCATGGTATGGAGTAACAGGTACTACCATCACCAGCCCTGTTTCTGTGTAAGGATGTGTGAACTCCGCATACTTATATCTCCTTGACACTACTGAAACGTCACCAACTACTGCATCAAACTTCTGCCAAATATATGAAGATTCAAGTAAGAAGTATAACATGAAGATAAAACACACAAATTATAGAAGTACAAATGGCTGACTTTATACTTCAGATACATCTGCTTCCCCAGGTCTCATATTTCAAGTTGAAGGGGTAAAATTCATAAGGCACCATATATATGGCCAGCGTTTGCGGGTTACTTTGAAAAGACGCAACTGAATATCCTGTGTAAGTGGATTTGAATCTTTACACATATTTCACTTCCACAAACTTTTTTAACTAGGGCCATGGTTGGCACACAACTCGCAAAGGCTTGACGCTTGTAGGAATGGCCCATCCTCTTGGAGCATCCAATGGCCTCCCAGGCCAAAAAATGTGGCCCTAAATTACCCAAAGAGGTGTCATAAGTAGCCCTATCATCAATAACCTCTGAAAAACCAAGTCCTTCTGACCAGAACCCAACTTCTCTATAGTATTTTCCTATAATATTAATAATTTGAAACATACGTGACGGAGCTTGTTTCCGGTCAATATGTTTAACTTCACCGCTGATGCCTGCTAAAGTTATGGAAGAAACCATATCAAGTAACTTTTGCCCACTCATGTTCCTTTCATTCAGTGCTAAAGCCACAATCCATGTAGCATCATAAGCTTGCACTGCAAAAATCCCAGGCGTGTTTTTTTCTTCTTCGGGATACTGCATCTTAAAATTTGTCTGGAACTTTATGCTAAAATCATGAAAAGGTGAGCTAGTATCCAAGAAGAAACTACCAAGTCCCACAACACCTTCCATCATGGAAAAAGTAGAGGAATCCACGGTGTGCAAAAGATCTATTATTAAATTGGTTGTAATCCAAACATAACCTTTTTCCATCATCCCGATGGTTTTTGCATTTTGAAACAGGCGGATACCCATTCCCAAAGAAGCATGAACCAGAAACACTCTGCATTGCTCTGTATTAATCCGTTCAAGTTCTTCCAACAATGACGAAGAAGAAGCTAAAGGTGAGAGCTTTACGATATTGCTTATTTCTACATCAGTTTCTTTGATGGCTTCCATTAGATGAGGGATGACTTGAGTGGATGCTGAATTGATATCCTCGTATATGAAAGTAAAGCGACTCCACCCGTAAGACCCAAGAATAGCAACGAAAGCTTTCATTTGAGCAAACTGGGAAGGCGACGCTTGAACAAGTAAGGGTAAACGATCTAATGCCCATTGAGGAACTGAATCAAGAAGAGAAAAGGTTGGAATTTGAGCTTCACCACCAATCTCTCCTACTGCAAGTACTTCTTCCAAGGTCTGTAGACCCAAAAGCGCCTCCACTCTATGTATATCGATAAGATTGGTGGCTGCAATTCGACCAATGCAAGTCTATACATTGTTATATGTCTGCACGTATCATAAACGAAGGAATAGAATAAAGCATGTGGACAAAGCTGCACATTAGATATGTCTACATATAACTACTAAAACAGGTTATATTAATTCGCAAGCTGATAATCTTAATTAATGTTAAAACATTCAACGACCCCTCATAAGATTTTACTAAACCAAATCTTTGACGTATTGAAAAAAAACATAAATCTGTTCATGTTGTCTAGATAATGCTTCTTTTATATATCTAATGTTTTGGGCTAATCTTGGCTTCAATTTTTTGCTGAATCAAGTTCGCCAATTATTTTGAAATCAAGCTAGAATTATTATAATACACAGCCTCTTCAACTTCAAATATATCCAAGCAAGGACAGACCTTAGTGGAGACCGGGGAGGGTCACGGCCCTCCCAAAACTTTGAGTTTTACTTATATTTGCTTAAAGAAAATACAATTTTGGCTCGCCTTAAATTAGTGTTATAGCACTCGGCTCCTCCGAAAATTTCACCAAGTTCCGTCTATGTATCCAGATAGTCTATAGACCAAGTACATCATACTTCATTTTACTATAGCAGTAGTTGATCGTGTTAGGTTAAGGAACAACTAAATTGAAGTAGTCAAACGGGAGCGCATCCCACATTGACAGATTATTATAAGTTTGAGTCCCACAGAAGCTAAGTAATGGGCTAATAGTACCCTTTCATCATGGTTTTTAGTTGAACCCCAATTGTATCCTAATAGTTCATTGCTTTTATTTTCAGAGGCGCTACAGATAGTGTCAGGGTGACTCATATGGATCTTCACGGGTATGGAGATGCATGAGCCTAAAGGGTATCCGGGTAGTTCATTAATTCACCTTTTAGAGGCATCAGATCCATAGCTTCCAGAGGCTTTGGTGAGGGGTCGTATGGAATCATACATCTTCCCGGGGTATGGGAGATGCATGAGCTCGAAAGGTATCCGTAGTAGATCATGATTTCAAATTTTGATGGTGTTACATAAGTATAGAGCCATAGCCTTCTCATTGTACGACTGGTGGCGACTCATGGCATCTCGACGGGTGTGAGATGCGATGAGCTGAAAGGGCGACGTAGTGGCTGGATAATTGAACGCGTGGTCCACCCGTAAGACCCAAGAATAGCAACGAAAGCTTTCATTTGAGCAAACTGGGAAGGTGACGCTTGAACAAGTAAGGGTAAACGATCTAATGCCCATTGAGGAACTGAATCAAGAAGAGAAAAGGTTGGAATTTGAGCTTCACCACCAATCTCTCCTACTGCAAGTACTTCTTCCAAGGTCTGTAGACCCAAAAGCGCCTCCACTCTATGTATATCGATAAGATTGGTGGCTGCAATTCGACCAATGCAAGTCTATACATTGTTATATGTCTGCACGTATCATAAACGAAGGAATAGAAAAAAGCACGTGGACAAAGCTACGCATTAGATATGTCTCCACATAACTACTAAAACAAGTAATATTAATTCGCAAGCTGATAATCAATGTTAAAACAATCAATGACCCCTCGTAAGATTTTACTAAACAAAATCTTTGACGTATTGAAATGAAAAAAAACATGAATCTGTTCATGTCGTCTAGATAATGCTTCTTTTATATATCTAATGTTTTTGGGCTAATCTCGGCTTCTTCTTTTTTAGAGAATCATGTTCGCCAATTATCTTGAAATCAAGCTAGAATTATTATAATACACAGCCTCTTCAACTCCAAATGTATCCAAGAAAGTCTATAGATCCAAGAAACATCATACTTCATTTACTATAGTAGTAGTTGATAGTGTTAGGTAAAGAGAAACTAGATAAAGTAGTCAAACCTGAGCGCATCCCACATTGACAGATTATTATATGTCTGAGTCCCAAAGAAGCTAACTAATGGGCTACTAGTACCCTTTCATCATGGTTATTATATAGTTAAACCCCAATTGTATCCTAATAGTTCATTTCTTTTATTTTTGGAGGCGCTACAGATAGTATCAGAGCCATAGCCACTCGGAGTGTCAGGGTGACTCATGCATCTTAACGGGTATGGAGATGCATGAGCCTAAAGGGTATCCGGGTAGTTCATTGATTTCAAATTTTGGAGGTGTTACATAAGTATAGAGCCATAGGCTCTCAGGGTGTGCGGCTCACGCATCTCACATGCATCTCGATGGGGTGAGATGCATGAGCCTGAAAGGTCGAGTAGTGCTGAATAATTGAAACCCCGTGGGTGTTATGTTTTATTGATTAACTATTTATGATATGCAAATACATGATAACTTAAAACCCTATATGACCATAAACCCATAATCAGGCTTGGGTCAACTACTCTATCCTCTAATACTCCACCGCAATCCGAGTGGACAAATCGTGAAAGCTCGGATTGAATTAAAAAACTAAGAAAACATTAAATCAATAGTAAATTTGTTGATAAAGATATCCGATAGCAAACCAAAATAGTCTTCAAACAGCACCACAAAACAAAATAAAGTAGCAAAAGCAAAACAAGTAGCAGAAGAAGATGATAGCTGATAGTTGGGAATATTTGCAAGGACCAAGTCTAAAAGGTTAAGTGGGTTTTTATTCTTTTTATACTGCCAAAGTAATAGGCGGGTATTAAAGCAACGATTTAATAAAAGAAAAGAGTTGCAACGCCAAATTATGATATGAAAACAAACTAATTAGTATTGTATAAATTTTTATAATAGATATAGGCTTGATGCTTTTTGCAATCATTTGATAATGAATCTCCTTGCACATCATCTTTAACTACTTCATAACAAGATAATTAGCAAGTGTCACATACACAATAATAAAAATATTTGTGTTACTAAGAAAATACAATTTGCATCCAAGGTTAAAACTTAAAAGAGCTAATATCTTCAGTTTCCACAAGAATATATTTTGGACTCTATGAGAACTGCTAAGCACTACACAACAAATATCAACCTTTGAACTCGTACCAGATAACATGCAATCAAGGCCACGTAAACGCCATTGATTGAAATCTGTCTAATATGACAAGTTATGATATATATATCAGGTCAACTTCATTTATACCCCGTTCATCGAAGATAAATACAGAATAAGACCAACGAAACTTCGTCCCCTTTGTCGTAAACACATGATTGACAATTTTTTGTGTTTGTGGTTCTTGATTGTTAGTCTCATCACTTGGATACGTGTATGCAAAAATGAAAAAAAAAAAATCTATATGCAATAAGGCTTGCATTAATGCGACAATAGAGTAACAAGTCAAACACATTGTAGAGTAATAAAAAAAGAAATTTCATACTCGAAGTCTCACTTGAATTTTCTTTCCAAAATGGCAATTTCGTTGCACATTCCAGACGGTTCATATTATATGTGATTTGATGAAGATACTAAAATAATTGAATGATTTGGCCCGTTCATGATTAAAAATATGATTGATTTAAGTTCATTTGGATACCAAAATTAATGGGGATACAAAGGACTAATCCTCATCATTTATCTTCATCTTGATCCAATGGATAAGATTAAACTCAAAAATTATTTTCCTCTATTTTTTAAAATATTAATATCTTCAAACCGTTAATCGATAAGCTAAAAAATATGCTCTCACGACGAGCATTAAATTATCTTTCTATCGATATCCACTTTGATATACTTTCGACGAATTTTTTTCTTCGTTTTTTTATGTTTTTTACGTTTTTTTTTGTTTTTTCGTAGTTAAAACTTGCATAAAAAATCATATATGATATTAGTCTTAAATCATATATGATATTTAAAATCATATATGATATAACTGATAAATTAAATATGATAAAATCATATATGATATTAGTGTTATCACATGTAATTCGATGTTAGTGTTATATCATATATGATTTTATACGATTATTCAAATTAGTGTTTAATCACATATGCTATTTTCATGTAAGTTTCAACAACGAAAAAAAATGTGAAAAAGCGAAGAAAAAAAAACTTTAAAAAATCAGAAATTTTTTTTTTTTCGAAAGTATATCAAAGGGATATTTATGGAAAGATAATTAAATGTTTGTCGTTATGGTATATTTTTTCGCTTAATGATTAACGGTTTAAGAGATATTTAAGTTTTAAAAAATAGATGAAATAATAAAATCATTTTAATCTCAGCAATTGATTTCTTTTTAGATGGATAGTGGGGACGAGTCCCTTGATATGCAACCTTTTTTTGTTATCCAATATAACTCTTCTCTATATCATTAAACAAATCCTTATATATATTAAATTAGTTTTAATATCCGTGCACGGATGAGGTTTAAACATTAAATTTAAATTAAGTGTTAATTTTACATGTGTTTTTTATTTTTTGTATTTGCACATTCAAATGTTCCGTTTATCATTATTTCAATAATTACGAATTCAGGTTTCTCTTACTTAAACAATTATAACAGTTATAATAAATGTTTCCTTTCATATTATACAAAGAATGTTAATATTCATGTTTGTCAATTACATTGTTGTGTATTAATAATAATTTAGCCATATTTAATATTAAACATGTGTACACATGTGATAAACTTATAAAATAGAATAAGAATGAGTCTTTATTGAACGCATATAATAAAAATAATTTTTTCGGATATTCTTACTTAAACTCATATAGAGGAAAAACGTGAGTTGTTCATATACGTATAACATCGTCTATTTATTTATATACATAATAATTCGTGCTTTCATTTTTTTATTAATAATCTTGTGCATATATATGTTGTATTTTTAAAACAACATATATGTTGTATTTTTAAAATATAAAGTCTATGGCTACAAAGTGTAATGGTTATTTGTTTATTTTTTAAAGTTATTGAAAGGATATATATTTTGAGGCCCCTATAACATTGAAGCCCTGAACAGTTGCACATTTTGCACACTATCAAATATGGCTCTGATGTTAACTAGTGTTTTTAAAAAGAAATATAATATAGAAAGAACTATAGAACCACTAGTATTTGAACTTTGATAAGGTAGAATCAAAATTTCATTATCAAAAAAGACCATAGGTTCAACCAAATATTCATCTCACGACACTCAACCACTCTCTAATTCAGATCATCCAGTCAACGACAACGATTGGGAGCAAGTTAAAAAAAGACATCGAGGTAAAGAATCTCGTTCATACAAGGATGAGAGTCACCGGCGTGAAAAAAAGGCAAGCAACAGGAGGCGTGGAACAGACTTCGAGAGGGTTATGCGCAACAAGGTCACCTCCTTCTTCTTCACCAATTTCCCTGATTATTGGGACTCAAAGGCCCCTTGGAAGATGTTTAGAACGTATGGCATAGTGGTAGATGTTTATGTGGCATTCAAGAAGACAAAACTTGATACTAGGTTCGGATTTACTCGATTTATAAATATTAGGGATTTGGCCAACTTTGAGAAAAGGTTAAAGGGGATAATGATTGGAGACTCAAAAATCATAATCAATAGAGCAAAGTATATTAAAGTAGGGGGTAAAGGGGTTCCTTTTGAATCGGCTCAGGTTAAGCGGATCTTTTCTAAATCCATACCAGTGACTATTCCCAATAATGAAAAGCGTCATTCCTACAGGGACGTTATGTATGGGGGTCCTGTGAAGCCTCGCGGTGAGCCTAAATCACATGGTCATGTAGAACCAGTTCGGGTTAAGGCCATTGAGTTGGTTGAAGATGATCGGATAAAAGAAAGACTAGACTGTTGTTGGATTGGTAAGGCAAGGAACTTCGAGGTGATTCAAAATGCGTGGGACATCATTAAAGAAAACAGGTTGGCGGATTGTAATACAAAATATTTAGGCGGCCTTTCTTACCTCTTTGAATGGGACTCAAAAGATATTGCGTGGGAGAGTATGGAGTCAAATATTCTTTGGCTTAGTCAATGGTTCGATGAGCTAAAACCATGGGATGGTATCTGCTCCTCTGTTGAGAGACTAGTTTGGGGTTAATTTTGAGGGTATTCCGGTGACCACGAGGAATCATAAATCTATCTCGTCCCTAGCTTGTTCTTTCGGTAAAGTTCTGGAAGTGGGCAAGTTCGATTTTAGCTTAAATTTCCTCCAAACTTCCAAGGCCCTGGTATTTTTGCAAGATCTTAAAGAGGTGAATTGTATCCTTAAGGCTTCTCGAAACGGCATTGAGTTTGACGTTAAAGCCTTTGAGGACCGTTTTTCTCTTTTATTGTTATTTAAATCTCAGCCTCAAGACTCCAATAAGTGGGAATCTGACTCTCATCTCATTTAATGAGGATGAACCTGTAGTCGAGGACACCTTTAAGGGTGAGCAGGCAGATAGGGATAACTCTTTTTCCGATGATTCTCGGGAACTGGATACAGAAGAGGGAGAGCTTGTTGAGGTCCACTCCTGTAACGATGACCTTCCTATGGGTCCTAATATGGATCTCCTTGTTAATGATCACAGTAATTCAGAAAAAGCTCTCGGTTCAGACCACAATAAGGCTTTAAATCCAAATGATGGCCCATCCATCAAAAGCTTTATGCCCAATACTGATTTCGAACCTAATGGGGATCGTGTAAACGAGTTAGCTAATGGGGATTGTGTAAATGAGTTGGATAATGAGCTCGATGAACTTCTTGCCAGTTTCAAGAAACTTTCGGAAAAAGATGGTACTAACTTGGATACTCTTAAAGGTAAAAAGAAACTCAAGCACAAGAAAAAGAAGTTGTTGGTTGGAGGTAACGCTTGCTCTTCTTCTCAATTATCTAGAAACCTCGATGAGGGAGGTCTAGATGACTCTAATGAATTGATGAACTTTAGGAGAAATAATGGTTATGAATTTCCACTATTAGAGAAAGGCGAGGTCCAGTCAGGACCTTGTTGATCTTCATATGGTTGATTTTTTGGTGTTTATTTGTTCCTCAATGATTGGTATTTCACTCAATATTAATGGCATTGGTTTAGATTTCAAAAGGAATTGGATTAGAAATCTTATAGCTTCTGATTGCCCTCTATTTTTGGGTCTCTAAGAAACTAAGGTCGACTATGTTGACCTTTTGCTTGTTCGCTCTTTGTGGCCTCGTCATGATATTGACTTTGTGTTTAGTAGTTCTATTGGTGCATCTGGGGTCTACTTACTATGTGGGATTCATTGGTTTTTTCAATGAAAAGTCACATTATCAATCCTAATTATCTTTGTGCGGTTGGGTCTTGGAATGGGGTTTCTCAGAAAGTTGCTCTCCTTAATGTGTATGGGCCACAATCTAGTGCTGAAAAGGCTCTTCTCTAGAACTCAATTGAAACTCTTTTTAACTCCATGGATGTGACTTGGATTATTTTTGGAGATTTTAATGCTGTGAGGTTTGTCGATGAAAGAGACGAATCAAGATTTAATGTTACTGAGGCTAATGCCTTTAACGATTTCATAGCCCGGTTGGGGCTTTACGATTTCCTGCTTGGTGGTCGTCGGTTTACTAGATTTGACAGATCGAGGTTCAAGTTAAGTAAGCTTGACAGATTTTTGGCTTCCCATGAATTCTTTGATTTATGGATTGATGCCTCTGTTACTGTTCTTTGTCGTTCATTCTTGAATCACTGTCCTCTTAAGCTCTTAGTTTGGCTGCCTAACTCAGGCTCGAAAGCTTTTAACTTTTTTTAACAAATGGATTGAAGACGGTGAGCTTCTCTCGGTATCTCAGCTTCTTAGGCTTCTTATTCACCCAGGAACTCGCCTAATCTCAGATTAAAAGACAAGGTCAAGCATCTTAGGATGGATGTTAAAAATTGGATTTCCATTCGCCTTTCATTTCAACGTGTGGCTAAAGATCATCTTAGTCGTGCGCTTGTTGATTGGGACATCAAAGCGGAGGCCAGGCTTCTTAACCATTTTGACATAGACAAGAGGGAGGCATGGGTTATGGACCTCCAAGCTCTCGACCAATTCAATAGAGATGATCTTAAACAAAAATCAAGGGTGAGATAGGCGGTTGAAGGGGACAAAAACTCAAGATACTTCCATTCTTTGATTCAGAATAAATTTTCTAGTTTCAAAATAAAAGGAATTATTGTAAACGGGTCTTGGTGTGTCTCCCATGATAATATCAAACAAGCTGTTGTTAATCACTTTTCGGGTAGATTTAAAGAATGTGTTGCTATTAGGCCTCTCTTTCGCAGCCTATTGTTCCGTAAACTCTGTGTTCCAGACGCTATCTTCCTTGAATCTGACATAACGCTTGTCGAGGTCAAAGAGGCTATTTGGAGTTGTTCGGGTTCTAAATCACCAGGCCCAGGTGGTTTTAATTTCAACTTTATCAAAGCATACTAGGATGTATTGAGGGCAGATTTTTTTGATTGCATTAAACACTTCGAAGCTACTGGGATCCTGTCAAACGGATGCAATCCCTCCTTTATTGTTCTTATCCCAAAGAAGAGCGACCCTCTTGGTTTTTCCGACTATATACCCATTAGTTTGTTTGGATGTATCTATAAAGTGATATCCAAAATTCTTGCCCTCCGGTTAGCTAAAGTGATCTTGTCTATCATTGAGCCAAACCAAACGGCCTTCCTAGTCGGGAGGCAAATTTTAGATGGTTTTCTGATCGCTAATGAGCTTATTCATATGGTAAAAATTGAAAACCATAAATTTCTTCTGTTTAAAGTAGATTTTGAGAAGGCGTTTGACAGTGTAAATTGGAGTTTTCTCCTAGACGTTATGGAGAAAATGGGTTTTAGTTTAAAATGGAGAAATTGGATTCGTGCATGTCTCTCTTCGGCTTCTATTTTGATTCTTATTAATGGCTCCCCATCGAATGAGTTTAGGATGGAAAGGGGTCTCCATCAAGGAGACCCGCTTTCTCCTTTCCTCTTTCTTCTTGTGTCTGAAGCCCTTCAAGTATCGATCATTGAAGCTTGCTCCAAAGGGTTTTATAAGGGTGTTTTTCTTGCTAAAGATGGTTCAAATGTTTCTCTATTGCAATACGTGGATGATGCCCTTTTCTTTGGCAAATGGTCTAGATCAAACGCTAGAAACCTTATCCTTATTCTTAAATGTTTTGAGGAAGCTTCGGGTCTTACAGTAAATCTCTTAAAAAGCAGATTGTTTGGCATTGGTGTTGATTCGGATGAGGTTAAAGCGGTGGCTTCATCTCTAAATTGCTCTCATGACTCCGTCCCCTTTACTTATCTTGGTCTTCTAGTTGGTAAAAGAATGTACTTTTGTGACGGTTGGATTGAAGTGATTAATAAGGTTCGAAACAGACTCACAGCTTGGAAGGCAAAATCTCTCTTTATTGGTGGTCATCTTACGCTCTTAAAATCGGTCCTTGGTAGTATTCCCATCTATTATTTGTCCCCTTTCAAAGCTTCGTTGAAAGTCATCAAGTATATTGAATCTCTTCGTAGCCGATTCTTTTGGGGTTTTAAAGATGATCACCGTGGTATTAGCTGGGTTAAATGGGATTCTATCCTTGATAGTCCTGAATTTGGAGGGTTAGGTATTGGTAGTTTACTCGCCAAAAATATTGCTTTGTTAGGTAAATGGAAATGGCGTTTTTTATCAGAAAAAGATGCCCTAAGGAGGACAGCTATTTGTAATTTTTATGGAGGTGATGGTGGTTTTTCTATATCTCTAACTTCTCTCAATGGCCATGGCGTTTGGTGTGACATTGTTAAAGTCATCTCTAATATCGAACGTATTGACTTTTCTTTTAAAAACTCTTTTACCCTTAAGGTCTCAAATGGTTTATCTACATCTTTTTAGAAGGATGCATGGTGGTCTGATGGTTCTCGTCTTATGGATGCTTTCCCTAGGCTCTTTGCTTTAGAGTCATTTTAAGATTGTAAGGTTAGTGATAGATGGAGCTTGTTCAATGGCAATTGGATTAGAAATTGGGCTTGGCGAATTCCTTTGAGAGGTAGCTACTGATGATCTTTCGTCCTTATTAGCGCGTTTAACCAACTTTTCTCTCTCGCTTGGTGAAGATAAATGGGTTTGGAATGGAGACACATCTGGGAAGTTTAAGGTTTGCAAACTATCTTCCAGTATCCAAGTAAAGTTGCTTCCTTAAATAGGTTGCTGACTCGCTTAAACTTACTCCTTAAAACTTATCTATATATGATATAAATACATAGATAAATGTAAACATAGATAAATATATATCAAGGAACAAAAATCCGCGAAATCAATAAAACCGGAAGCAGTATAGAGTGTTCCCAGGTCGTTATGTCCCAACGAGGCTAAAATGAAAAATCGAGAGACGATTGATGATTAATGTTTGAATATGACAAGGAATGATTGGGAACTAACACTGCTAAGCAAATGCACATAAAAATAAACAAAGAAAATAAGCTGGAACAAGAATAAAAACTAGAAATGGAGAAAACACTTAAAATTTGTACACTAAGACACAAATAAGCTCAAATAAGCTTATGACAAACCGAATAAGCTATGCTAACTTTAAATAAGCAAATTCAAAAGCATTTAAGCATAAATTCAAGCTAGATTAAACTCAACAGTACTAACAGCAGTACTAACAGTTTTAACTACCAGTACTAACTTGGAGTTAGTACTGCTAGCTTTAAGTTAGTACTGGTGTCGTTAAGTTAGTACTGCTAAACTAATAAAACACAAAGAGACAAGAAATAAGCAAATAAGTTAAAACAGAAGTTTAACTACCCAAAAAGCACTTAAGATAAGCTATAAGCTAACCCAGAATAGGCTAAAATGGAAAATAAGCTAAAAACTAAAAACTGATATACTATTGGAAATACTTTGATAGAAAAATTAGTTTAAATAAGCTCACTTCTAAAGAGAGTAAAGGAAAATGTTTAATCTATTCTAAATAAAACTAAGTAAATCTTAAAATAAGCAGCAATAATCAAGTGTTAAGCTAAAATGAACCAACTGTACTAACAGTATACAACTGTCTAGTAACTAACTTGAAGTTAGTTTGCTACGTGTTGAGTTTAGTACTGTACCTTTGAAGTCCAAGAAAATGTAACTAGCAGTTCTAAACTTGGAGTTAGTACTGCTTGTTCCAAATACCCCTTAAAATTTTCAAAACTCATTTTTATTTCCAATTGATTAAAAACAGATTATCAAATAACAAGTTAAAACACTTATAAGCAAATTTCAATCAGGAATAAGCACTTAAATAAGCTGAAATGGCCTAGCAGTGTTAACTCAATACTAACAGTTTTATCAAATGAACTAACAGTACTAAGTAAGAAAGTGATTCAATCTATTTTTAAACTAACAACTAAGCAAGATAAGTATTAAACATACTGATAAAGCACAAATAAGTAAACATAAGTAATAAATAAGCATAATAAGCACTTATGCAGGAAATAAGAAATGTAAGAAAAAGAGAGACTTACAAAACCCTTGCTCAAAACAGGGTCAAACAATAAATCTACAAGCTCTAGCTTGCATAAAACAAGTAGTTGAGGGTTCATAATGCCATCAGTATGGCTTTTCATTCCATTAAATTAAGCTGTAGTGTATTTGAGACTGATTTTTGTAATTTTTCTCTTGACTACTTAACTTTTTATCTTTACTTAATGAAAACAGCTTATAAGTAAGCTGTGTTGAGAACCTTTGAACACAAAACAATATAATTAAGAAACTTAACTCTTTGAATTGTAAATTGACTTAAAAACTCAAATTTCCATTAAACTTGAAAGTGTTACAAAGCTGAAAGTAAAAAGCTGTAAATGACTTTTAAAAATTAAACTAAGATAATTAAAGATTGACTAGTTAAAACTAAGATACTAAGATTCTGGTGATTCCTCAAAGGCTTACAAAAGGCTCTATTTATAGCTGAAGTCTTCATCTCTTGGACTTGCAGCTTGTGCTTCTTTTGTGAGAGCAAAAACCAAGTGTGCTTGTTGTGTGAGGTGATTTTATATCAAATCCCAGCCTTCACATTTCTCTTTGTGATTCTTTGGAACAATCTCAGCCATTGACAATACTTGGGACTGGAGAGGGATTGCCAACATGGCATTTATACAACGGGGGGGGTAGTAGGGTGGATAAAATGATTTTGGCTAGGGTGTTGAGTGGTTTTGCAGGGAGAAGGTATGGGACGACATCCAAGTTGTACCTTAGGTTTTTGTTGGTGCGGGAAGAAGGCTTTTGGGGAAGTGGCAGTTTTGTCCCTCAAGTATCATAAAATTGAAATGAAATCGTTGCCCGGTTTGCAATTTTGACCCTTGCTTTTTATCTTTTGTAATACCAACTTGAGGGTTTGGCAGTTTTTGCCCCTCAAGTTGTATTTTTCTTTCACTTGGCGGACTTTGACTTTGTCTTTCCATTCCGTTGCTTGGGGATTTTGGCTTTCTTTTTATTCCTTTTCTTGAATATCCATTTCCTGCACAATACAAATGCAAAACATACAAATACAATGTATTTTTGGTATGTTTTTAGTCATTTAAGTTCGTTTTTTATATTGAAGTGGTATGTGTAATTAACACATAACCCAAAAATCCCAGTACTAAATTTTGTCGTGTCTCTCTCGCTATGTTATGAAGTAACACTCAAGAAAACTAAGAATCCGCGTCCCCCTCGACTAATAAACTCGCAAAGTAGCAAGTGTTTTGTCAAGGGAACTAAGAACAATCTAATCTTCGACAAGTCCCGTTTTCACCAAATTCTCATATGTACACTAACTATCCCTAATATTTTTGGATTTTTTTTAACTAACATGTTCGACTTCCTTATTATTAACATTATTGGGATCATAGAATGAGAAGCGTTCATAGAAATAATCTACGGACGTCCTGACGGATATATTATCGTTCACGATTTTCACTGATCCAAACCAAGCAATTTAAAACAGGACCGCTTTGTCAATATAAGTCTAAATGTTATAGCATCATACTTATGAATTGTGAACTTTTAACTCCTAACATGATACATGTTTTAAAATCTGTGTGTACCTCATTTTAACTCAAACCATGATCAACTTATTGTATAGTGTATTCAAGAGAATCAAGACTCAAAAGCAACAACTTATTGCGACTTTGTAACTTGATTTTAAAGAAATCGAAATTTTAACTGTAGAAACTTTTTGCTTCATCTTCATCATCATAATCATAAGTTCTTAAATCTAGGAATGCGTTGCTTAGTTTGAACACCTACCTAGGCCTCGCTCCCTAGTAGGATATCACAACCAACGACCGGTGTTCTTAGTTTGAAAACCCACCCCGTTGCTAGCGTAGAGGGAAATCACATCAACACCTTCTTCCTAATATGGCTAAGGATAGATGTCTTAGTTTGAACCCCCACCTCGTGGTTAGCGGAGTGGGATATCACGACACATCTTTTACTTGCTCCATATACTCAAATGTATGCTTCATTGGCATAATTTTAATATTCATGCATTTTTGCATTTATATTTTATTCATGCTTCTTTGGCATTTTAACTTTCAAATTACTAAGAACAGAAAACTCGTTTTAAGAATCTAGGTTACATATTGAAGCCTTTTTCTAAAAACATCGATTGATTTGTTTGAATTGAAATGAGCAAGTTGATTTGGTGGATTAAAAGTAATGGAGAAAGGAGCACAAGTTACTCATTAAGCTTTAGATGATGCTTGTCTCAGCACATAAACTTATATTTAACTCTATCACTTCTTGTTCTTCACCTTATTAAAATTCGAAGTAATAGAATTCGTGAAAGCTTAGCCTACAATTGAGGAACTAGGGGCTACACGCCACAATCGAGTCAATATTATTCTCATTCTACACATTAGGAAAGTCGAATTGTGACAATAAAAACTTTTTGTATTTTTGAAAATTTTCTAATTTTTTTTTTTCATTTATTTGTATTTTTGCAAAAAATTGGTGGTAAAACGGGATCTACATGATAACAACGGCTGCGAGGCAAAAATCAATCGAAGATCTCCCATACTAGAACTAAAATCATGTCCTCGATGTTTCAAAAGGGTACCTAAGTAATTCTAAGGCGTTTATGAAGGGGGCCAAAGATAAAACGTGAGTCGATTAGATTTAGGATATGATCACAAAATGAAGCTGAGGATGCGAAACTCTTGATAAAAATACAAGCACGGGAGTCTTCACAATCCTGGCAATCCTGGACAATTAACAACACAAACGCGAAATACGGGTAATGGAAAAGGCGAGCCTCCACACAACAAGAAAACACTTATTCATTTCTACACAATACTACGATAAGCATGGGGTGCCTCCCACGAAGCGCTTGTTTAAGGTCGCTATGCTTGACCCGTCACCTGAATTTACTGGACATTGGGGAATGTCTGGAGATCCGGGACTACCAATTGTGGTACGTCCCCTCCAAAGTAGTGCTTAATACGATGACCATTCACTTTGAAATTTGGCCCGGAGTTTTGGGATAACTCAACAGTGCCATATGGAAAAACTTGGGTTACAGTGAATGGTCCACTCCAACGGGTCTTAAGCTTGCCCGAGAAAATCTTCAATCTAGAGTTAAAGAGGAGGACTCGATCACCGACGTTGAAAACGCGATTTTTGATCTTGGAGTCATGGATTCTCTTTGTTTTCTCTTTATAGATCAAAGAGTTTTCATAGGCATGATCACGAAGTTCATTAAGTTCATTGAGTTGAACTTTTCTGTGATCACCCGCGGTTTTGATATCAAAGTTTGTATGCTTAAGGGCCCAGTAAGCTTTGTGCTCGAGCTCAATCGGAAGATGACATGCCTTCCCGTACACTAACTTGTATGGAGTACACCCGATGGGTGTTTTGTAAGCTGTACGGAAGGCCCAAAGTGCGTCATCTAATTTATCCGACCAAGAGGCACGATTTTCGCCCACGGTCCTTTCAAGAATTCGTTTCAAACCACGATTGGATACCTCAACTTGTTACTGTTGTGGAGAATACGCGGTGGAGAGACGATGAGTGACTCCGTATTTAAGCATGACCTTTGCAAATTGGTCATTGCAAAAATGGGTTCCGCGATCACTTATGATTGCACGAGGGGCACTGAATCTGGCGAAGAGAGATTTAAGAAATTTGCAAACAACTCGGGCGTCATTGGTGGGGAGCGCTTTTGCTTCAACCCATTTTGATAAATAATCAATGGCCACGAGGATGTATTTGTTGCCTTTGGATGATGGGAATGGCCCCATAAAGTCAATGCCCCAGACGTCAAAGATTTCACAAACTTGGATGGAATTTTGTGGCATTTCATCCCGTTGTGAAATTTTTCCTTGACGCTGGCATGAGTTGCAGCTTTTAACCAACTCATGGGCATCTTTGTAGATTGTGGGCCAAAAGAATCTAGAATCGAAGACTTTTCTTGCTGTGTAGTTAGCACCGTGATGTCCACCGGTGGGACCATCGTGGCAAGCCATGAGGATGTCATGGGCTTCTTTGCCAAAAACACAACGTCGAATAACTTGATCCGCACAGATTTTAAACAGAAAGGGATCTTCCCAGAAATAATGCTTCACGTCTTTGAAGAATTTTCTTTTCTGCTGGGTTGACATCCCTTTGATCATGAAATTTCCCGCATGGTAGTTTGCGATGTCAGCAAACCATGGGGTACTAGCATCAAGAACAGCAATCGAACTAAGAGTTTCAAGAGGAAACTTTTCATTTATCTCCTTTGGATCGAGCTCATTCTCATGAGGATTCTCTAATCGTGATAGATGATCAGCCGCTAGTTTCTCAGCTCCTTTCGTGTAACTTTATCAAAGGTCGAAACTCTTGAAGGAGAGGAACCCATCGGAGCAATCTCGCTTTGATTTTTCTTTGCAATGAGATACTTTGAGGGCGGCAATGATCAGTATACACTGTGCATTTGTTCATGATCAAGTTTAGATTGGTAATTTTTCGAAAGCGTACACCACGGCTAACTTTTTTCTCTGTCGTGTGTACTGATTCCGCCTCTTTCATTGTTTTTCCTTGCATAATGTATAGGCATGGAAATGTTTCTCATGACGTTTGCCCCAAGATGCCACATAAGGTGAAATCGCTATGCATCGCACATAAGTTCAATTGGTTCATTCCATGTCTGGGGCAATCAGGATTGGGCCTCGGTTAGATTCTTTTGAGAGTGTTAATGCTTCAATACACTCTTTGGAGAATAAAACGGAGTCTCTTTGTCAAGCAAATGGGTCATGGGATGAGCTATTTTGAGAATTCTGGATGGAATCTTCTTTTAAAACCGGCATGCCCAAGATATACGGACACCCTTTTTCCGTAGCTCGGTGAGGGAGCTTGGTGATAATGTCAATCTTAGCTCGATCGACCTCAATTCCCGACTTGGAGATTTTATGTCCAAGAACAATGCTTCACTTAACATGAAATGGCCTTTCTTCAAGTTTAGAGCTAAATTGGTGTCTCACACGCTTAAGCATCTTTTCCAATTTCGGTTTTAGGCATGTATGAGAAGAACTTCCAAAAACCGAAAGTCATCCATAACACTTCCATCGTCTTTTCGATCAGGTCGTGGAAGATTGCCATCATACATCTCTGGAATGTGCCTGGTGCATTGCAGAGGCCAAAGGGCATGCGTCGGTAGGCAAAGGTTCCGTATGGGCAAGTAAATGTTGTCTTTTCCTGATCATTTGGGTCGAATGAGTATTAGAATATAACAGTGAATCAGCGAGAAAAATGATAGTCATTCGTTTCCCGCAGCTCTCTCGAGCATTTGGTCCATGATTGGGAGTGGAAAATGGTCCTTTCGGGTGCTTCATTACATACTTCGGGTAGTCAATGCATACCGCCATCCGCCAACTAAATCGAGGTGTATCAACTCATTTTGCCTTTCATTCTCAACTACCGTTAAACCACCTTTCTTTGTACACAGTGTACCGGGCTTACCAGGGACTATCCAGATAGGGTAAATTATTCAGCGTCAAGAAGTTTTTCAAATCTAGTTTTATGGTCAGCGTGGCATTTTTGGGTTTACCCGTCTCTGATGTTGGACCGCTGGTGTGTAGTCCTCTTCCATTAGAATTTTGTGAGTACAAAATTCCGGGTTAATACCCTTGATATCGGAGAGTTTCCAAGCGATGGCTCGCTTGTGGGACTGCAACACCTTTATGAGAGCGGCTTTCTCCCGGACACTCAAATCTTTAGCAATGATGACTGGTAACTTGTTGTCACCCTCCAAAAAATGCATTATTCGACGTGGGGAGGTAAGTCCCTTGTGCTCGACCTCGGATGGTCATCAATTGATGTTTCATCGTTTTGGCTTCACAAATCTTAAGTTCTTTTCTAACCTCAGGAAAATAATTTGCATGGTTGGGAAGTGGTGATAAGGGCTCACTATTTAGGATAGCTTCAAGAAGAAGAATGTCCTTCTCGGGATCACATTCGGCATCATCAATTCTTGACTTATACGAAGTATCAGAAAGTTCAGCCTCGATTTCTTTAGAATGAAATCACTACCTCGAATGGGCATTTGCACAGTGAGGGTGGGAGAAGTGGTATCAACAATTGGTTCAAAGTAAGGAGTGGAATTTCCATTTGCTAATACTTCCGAGAAACCTAAAATCTCTTGAGAATATTCCTCACAAGCTATATCAATAAAGTCGACCTTGTTAACTGATTCCATGGCATTGTAGGAGAAATTTTTCGTATCACCTACTTTGAAAGTCACGGATTGGTCATCATGTCTTAAGGTCATCTCTTCACCGTGCACATCAATTAAAGCTCTTGCCGTTCTTAAAAATGGTCTTCCTAAAATCAACGGGACTCTAGGGTCGGCATCATAGTCAACTACCACAAAATCGGCTGGAAAGTAGAAGGTTCCAACCTTCACCAATAACTATCTTGGCTTGCGGTGGGAGTAGAGATTGAACGGTCGGCTAACTGGAGTCATCCTAGTTTTGGTCAGTCTTTGGAGATTAAGCTTTTCAAAGACGGAGAGTGGCATTAGATTGATGCTTGCACCGAGATCGGCCAGGGCCAAGCATTCATCCAACTCTGGGAAATCACACGGTATCAGAAATCGACCCGGGTCTCCTAATTTTTCGGGAAATGTCTTTAGGATGACTGCCGAGCAATTTTCATTAACCGGTGTTTTGGTTAATTCCAAGTATTTGTTCTTTGTTGTTACAAAAGCTTATGAACATTGGCTGCCAAAACTTAGGCATGTGCAAGAGAGCATCCGCGAAGCTCAGCTCGAAGTGGAGATTCCGAAAAATTTCCATGAATTTCAAAGCTAAAAGGTCGTCCTTTTCGTGGATTTTCTCCTTGTTTACCCTAGATGGATATGGTAAAGTTGCTTTGGTTCTAGGCATGACAACTGGTTCATCAACTTGGACTATCGGAGGTTGGACGTCTTTGGTACTTCCGTTAGGATTATGTACCGTGTCCTTTGTCACCTCGGTTTCAACTTCCACCATCGGAGGTGGAATTTGAGGTCCATCATATGAAACACCGCTTCTGGTGGTGATTGCTTTCAATTCACCCTTCGGGTTAGCAATGGTGTTGCTAGGAAGAGAACCCGAACTTGAGTCGAAGCTTGGTTTGAATTTACAATTTTGGTGAGAAAGTCGGTTATGTTGGTTCATTGGTTAGCTATATTTGCACTACCGATCATTAGCCCTTGACATAGCTCTCAAAATCAGTTTTTGACACACCCGAAGCTTGAATGGCAGGAGCTTGCGGTAAGCGGGGGGGGGGGGGAGTGGTAGGGGGGGTGGGGGGGGGGGGGGGGGTGGGTGTTGATTAACCAGGGGTTGACATTGGGGCTGTTGTTGAAAACCTGGGTCGTTGGATTTGACGGCCTGGTTGTGCCATTCCCACGGTTTTGGGTTTTGGTTCCAACGATTCCTGATTTGTTGGCTTGGATTTTGTGTGGCTGGGAGGAAAACCGGGTGGTCTGATATGGTTTACCATCGGTGGTGGACGGTAACCGAAATTTCCTTGGTTGAAATTTGCTGCGGCTGCTTGCGAGACGTATTCTTGGATGTTATCTCGGTAATTGTTGCTATCGGTAGCCGGACAATTACGATACGAGTGGGCACCACCACTGGTAACACAACTTTGCTCAACCGCTTTTACGGGAGTGGGAGCTGGAACTGGAGATGTCTGCTTGTCGAGAAGTAGAGCTCTAACCATATCTTTTAATTCAGCAACATCCGGAGATACTCCGGAGGTGGAAGCGCTCGTACTTACCTTAGCAACAATGGCTTTGCTTCGGGAGTGACGAACTTTGGACTTAATCTCGTTGATGCTTCGAGCAATCAGCGGGCCTTTTATCAAAAGTTAAACCTGCGGCGGAGTTAAAAGAGTCTTGTATCATTTACATTTAAGGCACATTGTAAAATGATTTCAAGTTGGTGAGTTCCGAGAATACATGATGTGGACATGCTCGGAGAAGATCTTTTGAATGATCCCAAGCCTCAAATAAATGACTCATCTATCTTTGTTTGATATTGGTAATCTCGTTCCGAAGATTGTCGTTTTAGATGGTGGGAAAAAACTGATTTTGAATTTAGCAACGAGGTCATCCATCGTTGTAATTGAATCGAGGGGGTTCTTTCTCAAGCCATATCCGGGCTGCCCCTCGAGAAGAGAGAAAGAAAATAGCCATCAACGTTACATTGATGTGTCGCGACATTAGGATATCTCAAAGTAGAGGTGATTTTATTGAAGTAATCGGGATTGGTGAGATTGTGGGTTCTCTTTGTCTTGTCCAAGAACATGCTGTTCTGGAACAAGAGTTATGCAACCCTTGCTGGTCTCATAAATTTGGCTGCTGCGATATTCAGGAACAAACAATTGAGTCCTCCGTATTCCACGGTGGGAGCCTTGAAGCTATTCTGCCTTAGTTCGATTATCAGCATAGTATCTTGGGAGGTTCAACAAGATTCGGAGGAATTTGTTGTTGTCATAGACGACGAGCTTGAGAACGAGTGCGCATGCACTAAAATAGAGAACAAGAAGAGTATTTTTGGTTTTTCAGTTTATTTACAATCTATTTTAAATGGACAGGAACCTAAAACTAGACAACTTGAACCCAAATTAGTTACGAACTTCACGTAGGCTCTCAAATAGATAAACGCACAGGTGGAGAGGA
>BQNB010055518.1:37500-39068 GCA_026074375.1 Tanacetum coccineum
ATGAATCTATGAAACACTTATGCTAGAAACATCAAAGCCAAACACCTCACGATAGGGGGATCGAAAATCACTCAACTCTCAACTAGTCTAAGTGTTCATTTTTAGCGTGATCGCTCATCTACACAGTCATAGTATGTATTCTATCATAAGCTTGGAGAGTACACAAATCTACACCAGTTAGAGTTAAGGTCTAAACAATTCTTAAAGGCAACATGGGTGACATAACACAAGTTTATTGGGTGATATAAGGGTTAGGATAGACATAGGATACACATTTAATTGGTGTTAAGATAAAGACACAAAAAAGTCATAATATAAAAAGGTATCCATAACAGACATAATGTCTTCCATATTCTAAGTCTTCAAAGTGCAAAAACATTGATCATAACATCATAGTGGGTTAGCTAATAATGAGATCTTGCGGAGTGTGCTAACCCATTCTTCATAACATCGGATGGCTTATAGTTGCACCGCCTTTATACTTAGTTGGTTTTATAATACGTAACCAACCTCAGGAGTCATCAAATATGCAAATGTTACAGGAGTTTATATCTTTAATTATTGCCCCTGCAACATCCGATATTATACGCACATCCCCCCACTTGAGATAAACAATGTCGAAAGTGGTGATACAAGGGGGTCTTTATAGATCATAACTGATTGGTCTTCCACGAATGCATATAATTCTCGTTCCCATTCCCCCCGAACCATGGACTTAAGTAGCCAGAGATTTCAACACAAAGAAAATAAAGACTACAGGGTAGGCTAAGGTGAAATGGTGTAACGAAACATATAGAGTAGGGTGAAAACATAGATTGGTTTAACAAGGGTGATCTAGGGGTATCTTGCACTAATAATGAGTGCAACAAAAGGGTTTATCACGGGAGGTCGACAAGTCAGTGTAACAAGTCGATAAACACACACATATAGGCTATTTGGGTGATTTCCTAAGTGTTGCCTTCTTGAACTATCTATTCCTGCTAATCAATTAGGTCTCGAAATGATGTACATGCCAAGTTCTAAAGTCTACAATACTACCGGCACACTCAATATTTTGGTGGATTTTTGAGTAATATGATGGAAACGAGATATTAGGCATAAATCTCACCAAGTATAATAAAGGGTAATATGCATTCGGCAAAGATTAATTCTAGTTATTTAAGAAAAATTTGTCAAAAATTTTAAAATTGGCATAATTTTCAAAGAAAACTAGAAAATCAAAGGCAAAACATACGTCAAGTATTAATTCTACTCCCATCCCCCACTTGATTTATACAATGTCCCTATTGTACATTAAGTAAATGAAATTAAAAGGAAAGAGTAGAATTAAGACAAGAAATTCTCTGAGCTTTTCTTTGAAATTTGAAATTTGGCAGAAATCTTTAGATTATTTTCGTCTTCTCACAAGCTCTTTATCCCATGTGACCACAAAACAAACCCAAGCATAAAATTGTTATACAAGAATCTTGAATTGTACAAGAAATACAAACCTAACTCATTTTTGTAGGAATCACAGTTGCATTTAGCATATGCAACAAGCCTTTTAAACCACTTGGTGGCCTAAATGG
>BQNB010055519.1:0-34028 GCA_026074375.1 Tanacetum coccineum
ATAAACGACTTTATAATAGACATGCATTCAATAGCTAAGCAAATAAACGTTAAGCATCAAGATAAACATGAAGGCATATAATTGCATTACATGGGAGCAAGTAATCATCTTAAAACTTTAAAGCACATACGTGAGGTGCAAGTAGTCTAGATTAACTAAGGAAAATCCTAATTTCTACTTGTTTAGTACGCACTCCTAATGAGATACAAAGTCCATCAATGTAGACTATCATTAGGCATATTTAGGAAGAGCCATTTAATCAAATTAGAGAATGAATATGAGACTATCGCTAGTGGTGCTCAATTCAGGTTAAACACGACCATTTTTATGGGTTATACCATGAACCCAACTTCACTCTTGGAAGCAATTCAACCGTTATGTCAAATTGAATTTCTAGTGCAATTCTCCAGTAGTAATTCTCATGTTAGAAAAAATAAAATTCCTATATTTACCTAATGAAGTGTAGCAAAGATGAAATTTGTACTGTCATTTCATACAAGGCCTAAATGACTTAACTAATCATGCATTAATTCCGGCTCGTATAATACTAATCAAGATGTGTGGAATTCTAGGGTTAAATGAGAGAAAGCAAGTTGTTGAATTTTAAGAAAGAATGAGTCATCTAGAGCCTATGGTTCTGCTTAATAGTGACAATGTGTAATGTACTACCTTGAGAGTGTTTAAAGAATGCACCTTTGCATGTCATTTAAGAAAGAGATTCAATTAAGGTTACTTACCTCAATAGATCTTGTAAATGTTTCTTTGTAAAAAAATGATGATTTACTAAAGGTTAGTTGTACTTAAGTTGGACTTTTAAGCAAGAGATTGACAAGATGAAGATGTTTAAATTAGATGCCATAGGGCGGATCTACCTAAACCGAAGATGAATCTAGGACAAAGAATCCATTGATCCGTAGAGGTGCCACATTTGGACAAGGATCATTTTCGTATTATTTGGGAGATGGTGTTGACATTAGGTTATTAGGAGAAGCTTATATAAGTTATAAGGGTTATCGGTTTGAGTTTTTAGAAATGACATCCAAGTCTTGCTTATCAAGTTAGAGTACTAATGAGTTTCCCGATGAAAATTTATTAGTTGTCAATCCTACTTAGAGTGTGTTAAGTTTAGCATGTATAAGTTGATTATAGCTAATAACACAAATATTTGAACACTTTAGACTCAATGAGACATCTTCATTGCAAGTGTGAGTTGCAATTTGATGACTAATCTTGCTATCTTGCAATCGACTTTGTGATTTCATGTAATAACCAAGGATGGTTAAACATGTAGACTCGAAAAAATATATATGGTCATTTGATTGATATTTCCGTGATCTAGATAAATCCTAATCTCGATTTCATGTTTATATTCCAAATTTGTAATTGGATTGAATAGCGAGATTGATTATCGTTTGAATAATAATCATCTTCATATTCGAAATCCTCTTACGATCATGATAACATCAAATAGTTAATACTTTTTGGTATTGAAATCCCTATCAAAATGCTTGTAAATATTGTATAAATGCCTGAAAACGATACTTAATCACTTTATATTTTGTTTTCAGAAAGAATACAAGCATTGGATCAAGAAATGCGGGTTTTAGACGTAGAAAACAAGCGAGCAAAGGTTTTCAAGGGAAATTACGGCGTAACCTCCCCGCAGGAGTTATGCCGTAACCATATTCAAGCAAGATCAGTTATTAACCACAATTACGGCGTAAATACTTTGTAACGCTTATGCCGCAACCAACCGCGTTAAAGATGGATTACATATCCTAGTCATAGTTATGGCGTAACAAGAACTATATTATTACGCCGTAACATATTTTAAGCTTGTTTCATGAAGCCCGCGTCAGCAATATTACGGCGTAAAGGGTCACTTATGGTTACGCCGTAACCACCATAAAGTCTATATAAATCACGAAATCTGGCTCACTTGAGATATCTCTCCCTCCCCAAAGCCCCTGCCAGGGTTGGGAGAAAAACCACTTTCATCAGCAACCACTAGCAACTACAAGGAAGGGCGAAGAAACCATGTTAATGAGTGACAAGATTAGATGTAGGATTTTGGTATTTCGAACTTGATTTCCAAACTTGTTCTTTGCATTATCCTAGATCTAACCATGGTGTAATCGTCTTTACTATCATTGTTTTAATTCCTTTTGGTTTCCTTCTTCTCCTGGTTATTACTGTAGTTATATGTACATTACTTTTACTACAGAATCTTAGTCTAGGTTTTGAATTGAGGTTGTAAAGGGCCTTTTATGCAGAGATACCCTCCTTACTTAAGTGTCTTTCTATTCTCCAATAGAAGTACCCATATTCGTTGGTGGTTCTGCCTACACCCATTAGGCGTTCCCTTAATCTTAAAATCAAAACTAAGTATTTTGTACTAATAGCAGCAAGCTTGACCTCAGGATACTCTTCACCCTTACTTCCGCAGGAACTAAGCTTCTATCATAGGATCTAGCTATGGTATTAGACGTTACACACATTCAAGTCTTGATTATGCTTTCGTTAAGCCACTAGAGGAATCAACCACTGCGAACTAGGAATAGGTTAATTTCCCTCGTGGGTTCATTCCACCTAGGAATCATAGACTAAACAAGGATGGTTATCTAAGTTTAGTGACACCTTAGATAACTATTTTAATACATTGCACTAAAGGAAAAGTTAGGAACTAATGGGCTTAATTCAAGAATAGTATACATTCTATCTAGCATTTCTTTTCGCTTATTATTTCCTTACATCCTTAATTAATCTCTTTTTCTCTCAGTTATCTTTCTTCATTAATAAACTATTCTTGGGAACGAAAACCTACACTACTCACGATCGGGTTCTCTGCCTGTTAGTGCATTTGTATTATTAAGGTCAAACGAGTTTTATAAATTTAAAACTTGGAAAATATTAATTAAAACAAATAACGCATCAAGTTTTTGGTGCCGCTGTTGAGGAATAATTTCATTTGATGAATTAAGACCTAATAATGTTTAACTTACTAATCATCTCTTTTGCCATAAGCATGTGCCACAAGAAACAAAACATGGACTGAATTGATGCTGATGTTAGCGAGAACCTTTATCTCCCGCAATGGAATGACGTAGCCATAAAAGAGTCGAACTCAACGACTCGTTAAATAAACAAAAGTGCTAACCGAGAGACAACCCGAGAGGTTTTCTTTTAAATTTCTGCTATAATAAGACTAATATTTTACTTGTTATCTTGGTCAAATCATTAAATTATGTTTATTCCCGATATCTTCACGTGTGGAAAATCAGAAAATATTTATTAAGTTAAAACGGCAATTACGCCGTAACCATAGGTGTGGGTTACGGCGTAATGAACAAAATGAAAATTTTGAAACGGATAAACAGCCTAATTACGGCGTAAATGGGTCAATCCAGTTACGGTGTAATCATTGTCTGGGGCATAAAAATAAAAAGGTTACGGCGTAATTCAGTTTATTTACCCTAATTTCTCTTGGTAAAAACCGCTTTTTACCATTTTAATCCGATCAAATCAATCCATCATGACTGGTAAATCGTTCTTGCCTTGTTCTTTATATTTAATCTTGCTATGATGATTTGTATCTTGTTTTTAATTATCTATTTATTGATTTATTTAATTAGTGGGAAGTATATTTCTGTTTATGCCTTATAATTCCTAGCCTGAATTGATAATTGGTTAGTAATCAAAATATTGAATTAAGGGGATGCCATGTTTTTGATATATCAAATGTTAAGCTAGTGTTTCGATTAGGTATTGGGTCAATTTATAAATTAACATTATTACTAAAGCTCTGAATAGGGTAACTGAATTTACAAACAATTGGATTAAATATTTTATAATTGGTTTAGGAAGTCTACATAAGCAGCAATTACGACGTAATTAGGGGACGGGTTTACGGCATAATTTTATGCGTTACGGCGTAATTGTGGAAAAGATTACGCCTTAATGACCTCCTGATGACAAAATTTCAAGAGTATGGGATTACCACTTGATTCATTTCGCCGTATAACTTTTATGAGATTACTTATTAGGTTCTCGCCACGATTAGCTCAAGTTTAGCAACCATGAGTTTTCACAAGAAAGCCGAATGGAATTTCATGCCAACTACAAAACCCTGCTAGGAAAGGAAATTGAGGGTCCCGATGCCCTTGACATTGCTGATTTTGGTAATTTGCATGAGGGACAAGCTCTCTAAAATCTTGATCAGTTCTGTCACGTTAGCTATAGGCACGAGGATAGGACTTTTACTTCTCAAGCTTGGAATAGGCTTTTTAGAATCCAAGAACCAGTGATTCAGGAGTATGTCTTAAAGTTCTTGTCTAGCTTTAAGTTTAGAGGTCATGTTATGGAGATAGATATTGTTGATACGATGGTATTTCAGTTAGGAGGAGTTAAGAGAAGCATGTCTATAAGGCAGTTCATTCTGGCACTTGGATTGTATACGGAAGAGGAAATGAACAACAACATGTTTGAGTTCTTTCGTGATGCTTGTGTTTGGAACAAACCTAACAACTACAACCCCACTGCAACTGCGTTGAGATCATAACCCGAAACAATTATGACAGTTGCCACCCTCCATCCTACACCACCATAAAGAACCCCATCCGTCGTTTAGTTCACAGGTTGCTCACTTTGTCTGTTGCAGGTAGGCACAATGCAAAGGAAAAAGTCACTCTAAGGATTTTTTTTACACAACATGGATGGAGGGGCTTTGATTGATGTTCCCTGGAATATTGCTAAGTCTTGTTTGATAAGGAAAAGGGAGCTAAGAAGAAGATCATGATAGTTGGTGCACACTTGATTGGGAGGATTGCTAGGTATTATAGGTTGATGACTAGTGCTTATCTGAGGAGAGTTACATTAGGACAAGGAACTACACTACTTAACATAGTGAAGTTGGTTGAGCTTGGTATTTGCAGGTATAATAGATTAGGTTTAGGAGAGTTAGTTGATGATATGCTTGATAATAGTAATGATAAGGATGCAGTTGCTGAAGCTAGGAGAGCTCAAGATGAAGCGGGTGATGTGAGGTGTCACCCTAACATTAGCTTCACCAATAGGCTTAGAGCAATGGATGATAGGCTGGGCGACATTGATACCAACATCTACAAATTAAGTAACAATGTTGAAGAGCTCACTACTGTTGTATCCGGGATGTCTGAGCAGTATGATCAGTTTTATGGAGAGTTCAATACTATGAGGGAGGAGTAGTAGAGGTGTTATACTTAAGAGACTGATCACTTGTCATAATTTCTAGCCCATCACCACATTAGTCACACCAAGTATGATGGAACCAGGTATTCCTATGTTCCAAACATTCCAGACTTAGGTGTTCAGCAGGGTGTAAACTTCAACGCTAGCCCGTAGGACTTCTCTACCGCTCTTACTACCTCTACTGATCCGTTTGGTGTGTTTGGAACTCTCGGTGCTGGACCCTCTACTTTTCACAACTTCGGGAATGAAATGGACGAGGAGTGACTCCTCATGTGTTTTTAGACCAAGAAATAATTTATGCTTTTGAATAACTCTTGTGTGTGTAATAATTCGAATTTATAAGATGTTTTATCTCTTTATTTATGTTTCGTTGCTGACAATTGTGTTTTAGCACTGATAAAATTGTGAGCACCATTTGAAGTTACGGCATAATTGACTTTCATAGTTACCCCATAATCACCAAGGGCTACGGCGTAATTGGGCCGATCCAGTTACGCCGTAATTACCAGCAAGAAGGAAATGCAGTATCAAGGTTACGACGTAACTGGGCCAATCTAGTTACGCAATAATTAGCCCCTGAATAGTGAATTTTGAAGAATTGAGGACCTCTTGTCCAAGAATCTTATGAGGGGAGTTTTCTAGTTCTTATTTCTATTTTCATTTACATTTTTAATCATGTACAAATAGGACTTTGTACATTTCAAGTTGGGGGGAGTAGAAATAAGAACCGCTTGACCTATATTTGTTTTTAATTTTTTAGTTTTTTTGACATGTTTTTCTTACTAAACTAGAATAAATCTTTGTTGTGCGCACTATTACCCTTTATTTCAATTGGTGAGGTTAAGCCTAATTAATCCGTTTTCATCCATTATACAAAAATTCACTAAAAATATGAGTGTGCCGGTAGTATTGTAGACTTTAGAACTTGGCATGTACATCATTTCGAGACCTAATTGATTAGCAAGGAATAGACTGTTCAAGAAGGCAACACTTAGGAATTCACCCCCAAATAGCCTATATGCGTGTGTCTATCGACTTGTTACACTGACTTGTCGACCTCCTGTGTAGGATATCAAACATACAATCTAAGATGGCTAAATGAGAAGGAAATTCTAGAGGGAGAAAGAGTGGTTGGAACACTTAGAGAGAGAAAGAAAAGAACTTGTATTATGAAAAATAAACCAACCCCTTCCCATGGCATGGAAAGGGGGTATTTATACCATTACATTGGCCGGTCAACATAAGGGGTATTCTTATGTTGACCCAGTTAGCTTATCTAGTTTCCAAATATTATACTACAAGCTACTTATCAATATATTGGAAGTGACCGAGACTTTTTTGTATTCCTAACAATCTCCCCTAAGGGAGGTCACTCCAATTTACAAAATTTTGATCTCTACATTCTAAGAATGTTTTGAATCTTGCTCGTAGGTTTGATTTTATTGATCTTTGTCTTGTGAATGTGAAGTGGTTATCTTTAGACTTTTAGGCTTGAGCTTATTCCTTTAGCTTGACTTGTATGTGATCTTGAGATTCTTGAGATCATTAACCAAGCATAATCTCGTTTTGCCATCTTGTAATCTTTGCCTTCTTGTGAGCTTGTGACTTTCGGACCGACATGCTCAGACCTTTCTTTGTCTTGAAAGCTTGAAAAGGTCATCTTTCTTGAAAATCTTTAACTTTAATACTTTGTTATTTCAAGGAAGACGTGCGGTATCAGAGTAGCGGAAGTCTTTTGAAACATGTACTTGAGCTTTCATGATGTTTTTACATATGTCGGTCGGGAATGAGCATGTGGCATTGACTTCGACTTGTCATCGGTTAACCGCTGCTGCCGTCAGGAAACCTGCATGAATGGGTTAGTGATAAACAACATATATGGACGAAAGTGTCTTTGTCACTTCGTCGAATACGGTTGCAATACCCACGGTTCCCCGTTAGTCAGTATAAATACTGCCTGTTGATTGGTGTTTTCATGTAGGTGTTATTTATGTTTTCAAGTTTTAAATTTATATTTTACCGACTTTACGTAAAACAACACTTTAACGGGCAGTGTACCCGATCAGATGGAGTTTCGTGGTAAGTAGGGTGTCGATCACTAAGAGCGAGAACTAATCTTTTATTTTATCAATATGTTGGTTAACTAAAATAAGTTAATTTAAACTATGTTAATTCTATTCTATGTTAAACCTATGTTAAACCTATGTTAATTCTAATTCTAACGGATAAAAGAGAGGGGTTTTAGCCTGAGAGACTGACACATGTTTTGTGATAAATTATATCAATTTAAGACACAATAACACATGCAAGCAGATAGACAGAAGATAAAAGAGCAGTCTAGCCAAATATAAGAAAACTGTATTAACCATCATTAATCCAATTAAGACGTTGGTTTGTTTATTTAGTGCAATGAATGCTTATCTTGAGGGGCATATCATTCCTAGATTTAGGCGGGACTTCTTCTTAAAACCTAGACACGTAGAATTCTGTCACAATTAAACGCATCCGCATAAAGCATCCTATTTGCTGATTATAATCTATCTGAAGAATAATAATGGTGATCTTATTAAACCCTAACTCATAGAGACTTTACCCACTTACTGCTTAATGGCAACTTATATTCTAGTAGTCCACTGTCCAAGTCTTTACCAAAGGAATCAGCACGTTATTTGTTGATCCTAGGTAAATATAAGGCATTAATTATGGTCCTATTGATCTAGATATGTAACTTACTATATGGAGAGCCATCCCGACATCTAGCTAACTTGGTTGGTATCACTAGATCCAGTTGAATGATAGGTCGCATACAAAAGCACGTAAACAAGTATGAATTGATAAACATAAACAAGCAATTAACGATAAATTAACCATTCGATATAAAAAAACCAAACATTTAATTCTTCATAACCATGGCTAATACCCAAGGATATTAGCCCTTAATCATCATAACCAATACAAGAGTAATAATTCAACTAAGGTAAACTAACCTAGTTAAACGAATGATACCAAAAATCGAACGATTAGAAGAGTATCGGAGATTACAAGGTGTTTCCTATGGAATTAGTAGTTTTGCTTGACCTCTTCTGCTCTTCTTGTCTTCTGAAAATCAACTTTTGGGGTTAAGGTATCAAAAATATGATCAAGCACACTAAAAATCTGTTTTTTCGGCTTTCTATTTATACTGTCTAGAATTTGGTCAATACGGCGTATCGAGATAGTTAGATACGGCGTATCGGGGGTTTCTTGGAGTAGGGACCACATTCGATATCTTCAGATACGTCGTATCTTCCTTGATGGATACGGCGTATAGGATGTCAGAATAGTAATCTTTAAATGTCTTCGTTTAAGCTTCAGAATGCGTGCCTTTTTGCTAATCTTCACCAAGTACTTCATAATTACTGCAATTCTCAAATATAAACGATTAAATAACAATTCTTGTAATAATTATACAAAATGGGTTATTTACATGGGATAAATGATGCTATAAAGGTGACGTTATTTGATGTCATCAAATATCCCTCCACTTGAATCCTACTTGTCCTCAAGTAGCCTTTAAAAGTTTATAAAAGTGTTTCCCTAAGGATTTTTTTCGTTAAGCATTTATTTGATCAATTACAAGTACACAACCAAACACCTCACGAAATAGGAAGATGAAAACACTCAAATCACTCAACTAATCTATGTGGTAACATGTAACTAATTCGCTCAATTGCTCGGTCGTGACGAGTATTCTATCATAAACTTGGCAAGGATACACATCTCTACCACTAGAGCTAAGGAGTAACAAGTTTATAAAGGTAAATTAGGTTTTATTTATAAGGCTTATAAGGGTTTGATCACTTTATCTAGTCTCTATCGATACTAATATTCCAGAAAAAGTGACAAAGTCTATACATACACACCCATAACGATGGGATAGACACATATGACTGCATTCAAACCTTAACTCAAATAAGCTAAAGAGTAGGACTAGAAGAGATATAGGGTATAGATCTTCTAATCTTCACCAAAAAGTAATAAACCAACAAGGCGGACAAAACCACACATACATGGCTGTAACGACGGAATAGACACATGTGATTGCTCGCATCCTCATTCAAATAAAACCTAAGGGTTAGTGATTAGGAAAGGGAAATGATTGTTGTTAAATAAAAATTTACGAAACAAATAGATTAAGTCCAAACAGATAAGGTACAAGTTGCTAGATACTTTTTCCCTGACCGTTACCATGATAAAGATACAACTATATACACAAACGTCTTGATCATAGATCAAAAACGACAACCTAAGTTAGCGTTCCCGTAACGGTCAACTCCCAATCATCCCATACTTTTACAAAGACAAGTGGCGATATCTACCACTTTATACAAAACTTTACATCGTTGATTTATAACCATCTATCAACGAATAATCGATCCTTTAAATAATACCATCGGTTTAAGCTTTAACGAACCGACTATCTTCAGATTTTCCTTCTCTTTTTTGTTGCAATTTTCTAATTTTTTCGATTTTTTTTGAACATACTAAACTACGAATCTCGGTGTAATTTCACCATCTTTACGATCATAATAACTCCAGATAATTTCTTCTATAATTCCTCGTTCTTCGGACGTACCAATAATCGTGATGGTAGTAAAAATACATGAGTTTGACTACTTTTTACATTTCCATTTGCAACGTGCAAATTTCTTCCCAGCCAAACCAGAGATAGAAAATGTCACAAGACACAGTAAATACATACTTTACACTTTAAGCAACTAGCAACTGATAAATGGACTTAATCTAACAAGGTAGGCTAAGGTGTAACGAAACAAATAGTTGGTGTTATCCTAAAGGATTAGCTCTACTGGTTTTTCTAGGGGTATCTTACTCTTAAAATGAGAGTAAACAAAGGGTTTATACGGGGGTTAACTAACCAGTATAGTTAGTTAATAACATAACATATATAGGCTTTTTAGGTGTAATCCTAGAAATTTACCAATTTAAACAAGTTACTCCATCTAAATCCATAGTACTCATTATTGTGGTCTCGAATAGATATACCAACCCAAGTTCTATAGTCTACAACATCACCGACACACTCATATTTTTATGAGATTTGGGTAAGCATTTAGAAACGAATAAGGCTGAATCCTTATAATATCTAATAAGGGTTATGTGTGCAGGTTACGTAACTAGTAATTTCACAAAAGTATGCTTGAATTTTTTTAAATTTAAGCATAATTTAAGCATTTTAATGTGAAAAATAGGACAAGTATCATTCTAATTCCCACCCCCACTTAAATTATATAACGTCCTTGTTGTATAGATAAAACATTAAAAACAGGAAATTAAAAGAATTAAAACGAGAAACTCCCCTGATATTTACTCAGTAGAATTCTCCATGTTGAGTTTATGAGCAAGAATGTGTGTTGTAAATGCATCTAAATTCCAGCATGACTACAACACACATAGGATTCCAAATGATTGATACTTCACCAACGTTGTCGATTTCTTTTCCAACGAGGTCTTGTGCAAAATATAAGAAAAGCATGCAAAATCCTATCTCGGGTATCCTACGGTTAATAAAAAAATAAAAAAATAAAAATTTTAGTACATGCAGTCAATATGCCGTATCTGATGTGTCGTTGTGTGGTGTTTATTTATGAAAGTTCAAGTTTTAAATTTATATTTTGCCAACTTAACCAAAAACAACACTTTAACGGGCAGTATACCCGGTCGGTGGTAGTTTCGTAGTAAGTAGTGTGTCGAACACTTGAAGCGAGGTTAAATCTCTTAATTTATTAATATTTTGGTTATCTAATCTAAGTTAATTCTAATCTAAGTCAAATCTATGCTAATCCTATGTTAGTTCTAATTCTAACAGGTAAATGGGGTTTTCAGCCTGAGAGACTGGTACGGGTTTGGTGGTGACTACAATCAATTCAAGACACTTTAACCCATGCAAGAAAATTAATAGAAGATAAAAGAGCGGTCAAGCCTTATGATAGAAAACTGTATTAGCCATCATTAATCCGATTAGAAGTTGGTTTGTTTATTCAATGCAATGATTACTTATCTCGAGGTGGTATATCATTCTTAGACTTTGGCAGGACTTCTTCCTAAGACCTAGACACATTAATTATGTCACAATTAAATCATCTGCATAAAGCATCCTTATTTGCTGATTTTAATCTATCTTAGGTACTAAAGCAATGGTGATCTTGTTAAACCCTAGCTCATAGAGACTTTACCTACTTACTGGTTAACGGCGATTAATACACTAGTAGTCCACTAACCAAATCTTTACCAATTAATTAGAACGTACTCGTTGATCCCAAGGGTCACCTACCGGTCCAGCTAAGCTCACAATCTAAAAGTAAAGACATGTTGTTAATCGTGATCCTATTGGTCTGACATATTAATCACTATATGGAGAGCTATCCCGACATCTAGATTACTTGGTCCGTATCACTAGATCCAGTTGAATGATAGGTCACATATTAAAGCATATAAACAAGTATAAATTAATAAACATAAACAAGCATACAATGATAAATAAAGCAATCAAGATATAAACGAAGCCAAACATTCAGATCTTCATAATAATGGCTAATACCCGAAGGTATTAGCCTTCAAACATCATAATTAATACAAGAGTAATGGTCTAGCCAAGGTAAACTAACCGAGTTAACGAATAATACCAAAAACTGAACAATTACAAAAGTATAAGAAATTACACGTTGTCTCCTATGGATTGGAATATGTTGCAAGACCTCTTCTGCTCTTTTTCTCCTCTAAAAATCAACTTTTGTGGTTTAAGTATCAAGAATATGATTTAGCACACTTAAAACTCGTTTTTAAGTTTTCTATTTATAGGGTCTGAAGTCGGTGCGATACGGCATATCGAATGGCTTCGATACGGCGTATCGGGAGTTTCTTAGAGTAGGGACCCCATAATTACTACAATTCTCAAATACAAACGATTAAGTAATAATTCTTTGCAATAATTATACAAAATAGGTTAATTACATGGGATAAATTATTCTATAAAATAGATGTTATTTGATGTCATCAATACCTAAAAACCTGGATACGCCGTATAGAAAGACCTGTAAAAAGTATCTACACGGGTCAGTCTGCCAAATACGCCGTATCATGTAATGAATACGCCGTATAGACAGAACTGACAATAAAGTTTTAAATGCAAAAAAATAAAGGACTGATAATGTCTAAACATTCAATACGCCGTATGGTATGGAGCGGATACACCGTATTGATGTATGGGTAGACAGACTCTATAAAAATAAATAAAAACTGTTTGGGTTGTCTCCTGGGAAGCACTTTTCTTTCAACTAGTCTTTAAGTTAGACTTTTTTCTTCAGCTTTTCCCACTATTCAGCACTCTTCCTCTTATGCTTTCATTCTCGTTATGGATATTGTGCTTGAGTCCGTTATCAATAAATACGCTATATTGCTGAACTTATTGCGACGCTTGATTCTATCATAAACCAAAAATCATCATATCATTATATCAAAAGATAACATGTTTTAAGTTTTAAATACATCATGATATAAATGTACACAAGATAGAAATCAAAAGTGATGGTAAGGGAGATCAGAGGTCTGTCTATTGTGTTGCTGAGGTGCCGGCGTCATCAGTCCTACGCCTGGTACGTCTCACATAAGGGATCTGAAAATCTGAATAGCTAGTGTATCTGACGCCAACATGATTTATCATCCGCGAGAGACCAGTAACCGTCTATGTAGTGAATCGAGAGAAATCACATGCCATACAATGAGCAATGAAGCCTCTCTTTGCTCGACCAAGCCCATCGCATCGCGCATGGCACCTCCGCGCTCTATGAGATAGCCACCCTCTGTGGTGCAAATGGTCCTAGCTGGTTCCATTCTTTATGCAGAAAGATGGGGCTGTGGTGCCTATAAAGGGTGCTGGGAATAACGCTGAGCACCCTCAACCAATTATAGCTGAGCACCCCATGCGACCTTAGAGGCACTAGCCGCAGCATCAGGCTGCCTCTCTGGTTTTGGGGCTACCCAAGACCAAGTATCATCAAGCTCCTCACAAATTTGTAGCCGCACCAACTCAGCCATATTAATCACAAGAGTATGACTCGGACTATCACGTGTCCAATATGCGCCTAAAGCCTCTGCTGCAGTAAGAATCAAAATGCTAAGCCAAACGAGCAACAAATTGTCTCTAGAGTATCTTCGCCTGCGCTTCCTCCCGAAGCAAACCATCCTTAAATATCTACGCTAAAGGGATGAGCAAGGGATGGATTGAGCTGAACCAACATCCATCCCTCCGAGGTAAAACAAATTAGTTACGACCCCCTTTTCAGGTGTCTGCAGATCCTCCCCAACCAATGCTGACATAGCAATCAGCCGTGGCACACCTAAGCATGCAAGTCTTCTAATCGCGAGTGTTAAGATGGGATGTGCCAAGGAAATTATCCCGCGCGCAAATGAGATTCCTACCGCAGTAAGCACTTATGATCTCCCTTGTTGGATCTCCACGCACTCCTCAGCCCAGTATTCACCGAATCGCACCGACTCCATCTCCTCCTGTTAGGAGATGTAAGGGGCCCGATACCATGAAAAAACACTCTCCTCCAGGTCCATAGCGAAGCCTAACCCCTCCTAATTGAAACTATAAATGCCCCAGTTGTATCAAGATAATAAGAACTCGCCTCACAATCTAAAGTACTAAAGAATCCGGAATAAGCTCATGTACCAACGGGCCTTGAACCTCAAATAGCCGCCTCCAAGCTCGGCAAGTAAATTCTGTCCCTAAGCATCCCTGTGCTCCATCAACATCATACCACTCAACCCCTCGGCCATCAAATCATTCAATCCCCCAAAATAGAAAACTTGAACCTGATGTATCTCTTTACCGTATATCTTTACCAACATCTCCTCAAAATCAGCAATATCTATATCAGTGTACTCTAAACCCTCAAACCTAAGGTATGGATGTCTCTGATCTCTAGGTGGAAGATCAATATCTGCAAATTTAACGAGATTAGTACAAAGATTATAAAGATTTATCATTATGTTTTGAGGGCAGATACGACGTATTACAATGTTGATACGCCATATACAATGTTATAGGAATACTTTGTATAGGGCATAGATACTGAGTATTGGGAGATATGTAGTCAATACGTCGTATAGAGATAAATCAATACGGCGTATAGAGTTTTTTAAATGCAGGGTTACCAGCAGGTCAATACGTCGTATTCGAGTTACTGAATATGTCGTATTAGGTTTTAAAATAGTTGATATGTCGTATCCATTTTAGTGGATACGCTATAATGCTTTTGTAGTTAAAAACGAAAATGGGATTCCCAATTCTACTCGTTTGACCCATAAACTTAAAACAGTCAATACTCTCAATCAATTGCTAGGGGAAAAGGGATACGTAGTAAGGCATTACAGTAATTCCCAAAAACTCTCAAAATCTAAATCAAAGCCCTAACCCTAATTTAATTTAATTCGAAAATCAAAAACTAAAAGGAAAGAGTAAGAGCACATTACCGTATGATTACAACTAAGAAGAGAACGATTATAAATCAAGAATAATAATGTTGATCCCACTTTAATAGATGTTTAAGGTTTCATTATATTAGATAAATCTAACACAACTATAGTAGAAATTGTGTTTAAATGTATTAAAGATTATGCGGAATCTAATCTTTAATATTAAGAATAATTATCAATGAAACAGTAATTCAATGAACATACAATTCAACAAATAAGCTCAAATATTATTAATAATAATACGAATACTCTCAAAGTATTAGGGTTACAAAGACCTTGAAGCTAAGAATTATACGACTAAGATTGATTTTTAGTTTTGGTTCTGGTACATCAAACTCTATACCCTAGGACCTCCTTTTATACACAAAGAGTCCTAGTCGGCTTACAATACTTCCCTAAGTATCTAAAATCTTTTCTATAAATAACTAATACATATCATATAAGCATTACTAACTAGCAGCATTAACTTCAACTAAGCAGTCTTAACTTTGTACTAGCAGTAGTAACTACTTAGCATATTTTCTTTAAAGTTCATCAGCATCACTATTATTCACTAGCAGTACTAACTCCAGCTGAGCATCATTAATACAAACATGAGTAGCAATAATTCAAACAACATCAAGAAGACTTTTAATCCCAACAATCCTCCCCTAAACTTGATATTCTTCTTCAAAATCATCAAGTTTCATCATTTAAAGCTTCATCAACACCAGGAGGATGCTTCCAAACACTTCTTTACTTCTTAAGCTGTTTTATGATGAATTTAAGAAGCTGATAAGCCATTTTACTTTCATAATCAATTATAAGCTTATTTTCCAAAATCATTAAAAGTGTAAGTGGTGTAAGAGGATACTTCTTCTCTACCAACATATAAATCTGCATATGTTGCATCCTTAAGGAATGTACTCTACAAGAGTCATACAGCTTCTAATCCAACACTTTGTAATCTTGTTGATTCCTCCATACTTTATCTTCTACATGTGGTTCAAACATTATTTTCAAATCACCCCATAACAACAAATCCAAGTCTTCCACTGGTCTTGTTGACTTATATTTAGCTTTTACTAACTTTTACAAATCTTCCAAATCTTCCCTGTTAAAACTTTTAAGCATATGACTAAAGATCATGTACATTTGAGACATTCCATCAGCTCTTATTATTTGATAATAGCTTTTTCTTCCTTCTTTATGAATCTTCCAGCAAACAATACTTGGAGACTTAACAGCTAAAGGTATAGCATCAATTGTTACATCTTCTTCATCTGGAATGATTTCCAAACACTGTTTAAGCTCTGCTGTTTCTTTGTTATATTCTACCTTTTGCTTCTTTGCATTCTCTTGTATCATCTCTGTTCCTGCTCTCTTTTCTTTACCTTCCACCAGCTCTATTCTAAAGTCTTCAAATGTATTTACCCTTTTGAATGCTCTGTTAAACATCTCTTAAATAGAATCAAACTCTTTGTACTTCAAATCTTGGAGCTTGTATCCTTCCATGTTCTTTAGGTAAGTACACATTATCTTTCTCTGTTGAGTTTTAGTTGGTGGTTTGTTTCTTTTCTATTATGCTTTTGTAGCTTTAAAATGCTTTCTTCTTTTCTCTAAGAGTTGTTAAAATAATGTAGCCTTTTCTTCAAAAGACAACTCTTCTTGTTCTTGTGCTTGAAATCTTTCAGCCAATTAATGATGATCATCAATCTTTGCCTGTATATCATCCCATGTTTCAATCAAGGCAATATTGGCTTCTTTTTCTTTTTCAGCTTTCTCTCTTGCAAGTCTTTCTTCTTCATCAAATTCAGCTTGTAACATTAAAGCAGTTTCTTCATCACGCCTGATTTGATCTTTCTTCTTCATAGGCTTCACAGGTTCTATCAATATCCCTTTACCTTTGTCATGTGATTGTTGTGAAGATAGTTATGAAGATATTGTTATTGTAGATTCACCCAGCTCTTATATAACAACCCCTTTGTTCTTGGGTTTTGTACTTTTCATTTCTATAAGTGCTTGAGCCAAAGTAATATCACCATCATCATCAGTAGTTGTTGTTGCAGCACCAGCAGTACTAACTACATTACTAGTAGCACTAACTTGAGCATCATCAATAATTAGCTTAGCAGTGTTAATAACTTTAACTACTTCTTCAACAACATTAACTTCATCATTTTCCTTATTAGCATCAACTTCTTGTTCTGTAACAAACACCTCCTCACCATCTAAAACATTCACATTAAACATCTCTTCATCCACATTTTGAACACTAACTAGGGTAATTTCTTCATCTGCGTCAATAGCATCAATCCTCCCCTGTTTGGATGCATCCTCACCTAAATTTTCTTCATTAGCAGAGGATTCTACCCTAGCAGTCAAACCAACTTTGTATAATCTCTTCAGCCTATGAGTTCTTGACCTATTTTTCTTTTCAAGCTTCTTGACCCTCCATTTCAAACTAGCAATCTCATTATCTTGAGTGGTCTTTGTCTCCTCCAAATCAAGAACCCTGTTTTGTAAAGTGGTATACAGTGCCATCAATTTATCAAGTTTAAGTCTATCCTCATCACTTTGAAGTGTGTTACCTCTTGCGAGCAGTGAATCATTGGAATGTTTAGATACATTCTCAAACCTAGTTTGAGTAATAGTATCCCCCATGGTTTCTTGGCACCTAGGACCACCACCTGAATTAGTTCCTTGGGAACTAGATTCATTAGGTGTTGCCTTGGATTGGGTCTTATTTATGTTACCATTGTCCTGCTCTGCTTCTAAGCTAGAAGCAGTAGTGGCAGCCCTCACCAAACTGTCACCCAACTCCTTATGGACAGCCTCATCTGCAACATTCTCAATAGGATTACTAGGCTGAGGTACCTGAGTATCCTTTCTTTTAGGCTTCCTAGGTTGTTGTATCTTTTGAGGTTGAGTTGATGATTGAATAATGGTGGGTGTGTGATGGGGATCAGTTGGAATTGTTGAACCTTCACCCAATTATGATTGGTTTTGTACCACCATTGTTGGAAATAAAGGTGTTACTCTACCAGAAAAACCTTTGCCTATCCTTCTCATATTTCCAAAGATCTTTTTAGTGTGAGAGGGTGCAATATAAATTCTCTTATGAGTTGACATCCCATCAAGTTGTTGATCCAAAAATATTTGTACAAACCTTAGATACATAAAAAATTTTCCAGATACATTATCCAAGTTTCTAATCATACATTCAAAAATGAATTTTGAAAAGTTAAATTTCTGGTTTGTAGCTAAACAGATAATGGCATATGCCACAGTACTACTAAACTCATTCCAGGCAGTAGTCTTTGGACTTAGACACTATAAAATAGTATGAATTAGAAATTTCCATTGTGGGGAAAAGAATGGTTTATAAAAGGTTAGTTTTTGTGAAATTTTCTCATACCCCATCAATGTAAGTTGTTCAAAAATGGTAGAATTTGGTAAACAATCAACACCTTTCTCATCTTCTAGTTGAAGATCTCTTCTAACAGATGATTCAGTGATGATTATCTTCTTGCCATCTGCTAGAGCATGCGATCTAGGATCCTACAAGGTTTTTGAGACAACCCACTAAACCCTAATGTTTAAGAAATCGATTTGTGGATTAATGTTTTATGGGGTTTTTGAGTTAATTGATATAACAATATTTATAATTGTCCTCTCTACCTTAATTGGTATGCAATACAATTGTAAATCATTGTTACTATCAAGGGTTTCTATGAAGAATGAAGGCACTGCTCAAGTTCATGAAGGTACTGCTCGAAGGTACTGTTCGAAAGTACTGCTTCTATTCGAAAGTACTGCTCATTATGCTCAAAGTACTGCTCGTTGTGAAAGTACCGCTGTTATGTTCGAAGGTACTGCTAGTTTCATTCCGAGAAGTTAGTTTATACTGCTAGCTTTGTTCGATATCGGACAGAGCGTAATTTTTGGTTCTCGGATGTGAAGACGATATCGTACAGTGCATATTTTTGGATGGATTTGAATCTCAAATGCTTCGTTTAAGGGGAAGATAATAATGGCTCGTATTTGGAGATTTATTGAAGAGGTGATTATGAAGAAAATCGAATATTACTTATTTGATGTCGTAGTTGAGTTTCACAGGTGCGTGTCTTATCATATCTTAAAGTTGTGGTTGGCTTTTAAGATAACTTGTTCGTGCTTACAATGGTGTGACGAAGACTTGACGAATCTAGCAAGGGTGTGTGATTTTTCTTATGGTGCTAATCTCCACTTGCTTATCACTTTAAGGAGTTAGTTGTTGTGCTCAGTGTCTCATAGAGATGAGGATTTTGTCAAGAGGTTTGGGTCTACTTATATTTTCATAGATTTACTTATAAGTCGACGTCACGTGGATAGTGCAAGACATAAGACACAAGTTTGGGAAATTCAACTTCTTCAACAAATTTGTTATACTCAGTTTTCTTCATCAGTAATCATTACATAGAGCCTACAGAGTTCGAGATTCAAGAGATGGTAAACATATGGGTTTCAGGGGAAGCTTATTGTTTAATTGTTTAACCATCTACATGTACCACTTGAGGGGAAGTGTTTACAAGTTGCTTATCTACTGAAGACCCCTATTGGATGATTACAAAAAGGGGAAGAAGACTACAAGAGATATAGTTTGCAACTTTGTATTGTGGTGACATGTTCAAGAAGATCTTAAGTCAAGGGGAAGTATTGTTTCATTCAGGGAGATGATTACATCTCAACTTCAGGGGAAGCTTAGGCTTTATGATGAAGTTCGTGCAAGAACATTGTTTGTTTTGTCATCATCAAATAGGGGAAGATTGTTGGGAATTATAGATTTGATGAGACAAAAGAACAAAAGAATGAAACAAGAAGGACTTAATCGACAGATTGGGAAGTTACAAGATGTAACTTAAAGAAGGACTTAATGATTGGGAAGTTACAAGATGTAACTTAATGATGGACTTAATGATAATTAATAGCATTAATGTGTTTGATTAGAATTCTTTGTAACGTCTTATGGTCTCTATTATATAAAGAGACATAGACTCATAGGTTTTATATCCATCCATAGAAAACACAGACTTCTCCAATGAGAGTCTGATTACAAAGTGTGTGTGCTTTGTATATTAGTTAGTTAGTTAGTTAGTACACCATAGTAGTTGGTGTAGCCCCATGTTATAGGTTGGGGTAAATAGGAATCGTTCAATGAAAAACCTTGTTCAATAACAATTGTGTTTGTTTAATTCCGCTGTGCATAATTGTTACAATTGTTATTGGTAAAACGATCCTAGATGAGTTTAAAACGATCTTTACAGAAATAAAGGTGTTACTCTACCAAAAAAACCTTTTCCTACCATTCTTATATTTTTAAAAATCTTTTTAGTGTGAGAGGGTGCAATATAAATTCTCTTATGAGTTGGCAGCCCATCAAGTTGTTGATCCAAAAATACTTGTACAAACCTTAGATACATCAAAAAATTTCCAGACACATTATCCAAGTTTCTAATCATACTTTCAAAAATGAACTTTAAAAAATTAAATTTCTGATTTGTAGCTAAGCAAATAATTGCAGATGCTATAGTACTACTAAATTCATTCCATGCAGTAGTCTTTGGACTTAGACACTGTAAAATAGTATGGATTAGAAATTTCCATTGTGGGGAAAAGAATGGTTTATAAAAAGTGAGTTTTTGTGAAATTTTCTCATATCCCATCAATGTAAGTTGTAACACCCCCAAAAATGCGTTCGGCCAGCGGAGTATGTCCGGGGGAGTTACTTATACTACCACAGCCGCTAGATTACAAGAGATAACGATCCTCTAAAATGTGTCGTTGAAAAATATCTCGTGTTCCTTGAAATTAATATAACATTTGTCCCATAATTGCATCACCATGAAAAACTTGAATGTATAGACTCCAATGCACTTCAAGTAAGCCAAGTATCTATATCACCTGAGAAAAACATGCTTAAAATGGTCAACATAAAGTTGGTGAGTTCATAGGTTAGTTTAAATATGAATGTAAGTTTCAAATGAATGTATTTGTCCACAGTACCATGTAAAAATCCCAAAGATTTATAAAGAATGCACGACACATTTTATGTCACCAAAAGTACCAATCTTATCCCAAAGATTTATAAAGAATGCATGATCAATTTAATGTCACCAAAAGTACCAATCTTATCCCAAAGATTTATAAAGAATGCATACCAATTTATTGTCACAAAATGTTTCAAGTATGTGTTGCCACTTTTATCATGGCACAGTAAATATCTTTTGTAAGTATATAAACACTGAGTACAATTACTCTAAGTTCATGATACTGATTGCATAATATAACAGTAAGATTTTCTATGTAAAGTATTGTAGGCCTATAGGCCCAACCATCGTAATCCGACATGTTATGTACGGTTCGTTTTGCCATGTGATAGCTAATCACCCGACGGGGATTGTCAATCCCCGAATTGATCTATTTTATAACATTTGCGTAGACATCATGCTATAACGTTCGTTGCCCAGTGATGCTAAATCACCCGAATAGGGATCACACGCGGAATAGATCTATTTCATTAACATTCGCGCTCACCCTCAAGTGATTTACAGTTCATGAAGGCTGTGACGTAGACTTATAAATACCCATCAAGGTGTCCCCTTCAAGAACACCCGGGCAGATGATTTAAAGAAATATTATACTCCCATTACTGGTGTCTCCTATCCACAGTATCTACCCAGGCAGTACAAGTAAAAAATATGTACTCCCATTACCGGTTGTCCTCCAGAAACACCCGGGTAGTACATTTTTGTCCTCAGTTCATCCGCTTAAGCTAATCCGTAATCCTTTTTCAAAAGTAAAAATAATGCATTCGTGACCAAACAATTGAAGTCAAGTAATGATATCCCATAGCGAGCTGTGTAAATGAGTAATGTTAAAACCAATTTTGTAATCAAACCATGTAAATGCATTGTATAGAGATGTTTTTCACCCCAAAAGTTATTAAAACCAGTAAAACATGGGGCTATAAATAACTATATCTTTTAAAAACAAATCACGTTGTCTATAGATCAAACGAGTAAAGTTTAAGAGGTTTGTAGACAAGGATGTATCCCCTCGCGGGTTTATAATCATTCAAAAGATTTGAAAAGCGGGTTATGAAAACTCACCTCAATGATGCAGAACCGTTTGACAGATAGCATCTATCTGCATCACACGCACGGAAGACGAGCGGCTCGATCCAGAAGGTGCAACTATCTTAAAACGCCTGTCCCATAGCCTCGGATAATGTATTGGTGTTTCCCGATGAATGGTTACGTCAACGCGACACGTTGATAAAGATTTAGATTAAAGTTGTAATAGTTGGTGTTGTTAAAATAATTAAATTGAAAGTGACGGCAAAGTACGTAATATATTCTTTATATATTACATATGAAAAATAAGCTCTTATATAATTCATACCGTGAATTATGTAACAAAGACAACAATCCAAAGATTACTGAAAAGTATATAATACCTTGCAGGTATTATATAATAAGTGTGAGTAGTTAATTAAACCAATTAGTTTGATACCAATTTTATATTAATAAAAAGATTTGATAAAAGTAGACAATGTCTTAACGTTTATGAATTAATCAACCGGTGTTTTAACAGTTTTTTGCCATTATAAAATAAAAGTAAAATCTCTATAAATTATATTTCGTTTCTTCGACGGGTCGTGTCTAAAACAGTCTGTCTCATTATACAAGTATAGTTTTCGTTCGCTTATCCGGTTATTGTATGATATAAATTATTATCTCTTTAAAATATAATTTAGTCCCTTTTATCGGTTTCTAAAATAATAGAAACTTTAGTAAAGCATTACTAAATATAAAAATTTATATAAGTTTCGCCATGAAAATTTCTGTTTATAAAACGTTTCCCATATAGCATAAAAAACTCAACGTTTTCTATATTCGTAAAACTTAATGTTTTTCCACTTTCCAAATAAAACGTGTTGCAATATCCTTATGTTTAAAATATATATATCTAAACTAAACCAAAATAATAATTACTATATTTATTTAACCGATTAGCCACCATTATATATATCCGGTTTTAATATTTATTAAAACTTTATGTTATTTTTATTTGTTGTTTCGTATGAACCCAACGAACCCTTGTTGTTTCGCTAAACCAAACACCCTCTTTGGTGTCTTCTCTAAACCCAAACGCACCCCTTGGTTCTTATGTTAACCCAAACGCACCCCTTGGTGTAAATCTGCCCAAACCAAACGCCCCTTTATCTCAAATCGCCAAACCAAACACGCCCCTTGCGTGTTTCTGCTATACCAAACGCACCCTTATTGGTTTTCTGCTCACCCAAACATAACCCTTATGTGGTTTTCTTATGCCAAACGTACCTATTCAATATTAATAACCAAAAACATCACCCTATGTGCTTCACTATACCAAACGCACCCTAATCTGTTGTAAACAGCCAACCGCACCCTAATGCAAGCCAAACGCAGCCTAGCTGCTGACCTGAATCTAAACGCACCCATTTCGGTGAAAACCAAACCCAACGCTCCCTATGGTGCATAACACAACCAAACGCGGCCCTTTTGTGCTTTCATAAAACAAATGCACCCTTTTCGGATGGTGGTGACTGCCAAACGCCCGGCTCGTGGTGGTGGCAGCCACCCAAACCCAACCCGAACGCACCTTAGGTGCTAATACCAAACCAGCCGCACCCCTTTTTGGGGTGGCTGTCCAAAACAAGCGCACCCTAGTCGGTGCGGTGAACAGTAACCGAACGCACCCCCTTGGTGCATATTAAAAAAAAACCAACCGGAACAAAACACCCCCCTTAAAAGTTGGCTGCACCGCGATGATGATGAGCGGTGCATGGCAGGGCTGTCGTCGGGACAGCAGCCGGAGGGGAAGGAAAATGGCGTGGAGTGGAGGCATGGAGGCATGGCAGCGACGTCGGAGTTGGTGGTGGTTGTTATGGTGACACAGCCTGGCGGCTGCCATGGCGGCCGGGGAGGATGGCGGCGCGTGGAGGCGCGTGGGTATGGGGATCGGGTAGATCGGAGTGGGGGAAGTATTTTTGGTATTGGCCGGAAAAGTCACCAGAAAAGTTTTCCGGTGGCCGACGACGGCTGCGGCGGTGGCCGGCGGCGGGGCTGTGGTGGTGGCTGGCCGGATTTGGGGAGAGGAGAGGGAGTGGTGAGAGGTGTATGTGTGTGTATATATGAAATGGAATGATATAAAAATTTTATATATAATAAAAGTTTTAAAGAAAGTGTCAAGGGCCAAGTAGTTGAGGGGTCAATTGTATAATTTTTTTATTGTAGTTTTGATAAAAACGGTTCGGGACTCGTTTGAATCTCTTTAACGGATGATTCAAATCTCGAAACTTGCGCCATTATTTTCCAAATTATTTTTCTGATAAAAATGAGTATTTATTTGATAATATTTCATAAATATTTTTATAACATTTATAAAAATGTTCGTTATTTATTTAGTGAACCGGTTACGCTCGTCCGAATAAAAATAAAACATAAATTTTAACCCATATATTCGCGGTTATCAACATACGTTTTCGAGTAAAATGTGACTAATTTATTAAAATTTTTTTATAAAAAATGTTAAATTAAATATAATTTAAAATTATTTTTCCCGTTTTCTAATTTGCGAGGGCATTTCAGTCCACCTTTCTGTCGTTTTCGGGTCAGGTCAAACTAAATAAAAGTTGTCAGGTACTGTCGTTTTACATTAAATTGCTTTAGGTTCCAAATATGGAAAACGTGATTTTAGCGTGTCGTTTTTGTCGTCAGCTCTATAAATTACATATATTCTCGTTTTCTTTTCAAATAAATTTGAAAACTAAATTCGTAAGGAAAGATAAATAATAATAATTATAATTTATTATTTAAATAATTTTCGGAAATTTACCGGTTACGCGGTAATCACTTTCAGGTGACCGTAAAAGTCAAGAGTCAAAAAAGTCAAGTCAAACCCAAAAGTCAAAGGGTACAATGTCTTTGAAATTTCGAAAATTCTCAGATGTTACATAAGTTGTTCAAAAATGGTAGAATTTGGTAAACAATCAACACCTTTCTCATCTTCTAGTTGAAGATCTCTTCTAACAGATGATTCAGTGATGATTATCTTCTTGCCATCTGCTAGAGCATGTAACTGTGCTTCCCCATTGATAGTTTTGACCACGACAGTAGACCAGAACCGTTCAATACAAGAAATATATTTAGTAGGATTAACGATTAGTGCATACCGTATAGGGTGTGAATTCAATAAATAAAAACGCGTCCATATTATGAGTATCTACAAATTTTAGATTCGCCATTTGTGTTGGGTTTTGATAATGGATGATAAAATTGAATTAGGGTTTGTAATTAGAGAGTATATGAAAATTGATTAAAGGATCGATTGAAACCCTTAATCGAAGTATTTATGGAAAATACCCTCAACATCATTAACTATCACCCAGCAGTAGTAACCCAACAGTAGTTAGTTATGCCTAGCAGCATTAACTTTGAGTCACCAACATTAACTCCAATTCCATTCTAAATAGCTTTTCCATCATCAATTTAACACATTTCTTTGCTTTTCCTGCAAAATGTTAGTCCGAAAACCAAGAAAACACAAGCCATAACAATTTTTACAATTATCACAGTATTAATTATACCTAACAGTATTAAGTATAACTAACAGTGGTAACTTAGCAGTATTAAGTATAACCAACAGTACTAATTATACTTAACAACAGAAACTTTTAATGACATGAATAACAGTACTAGTTCATACAAAACTCTAAAAAAAACATAAAGAGATAGAAGACTTTAAAGATTTAGCATTCCAATACTAACAATCAAATATTGAAATCTACTTACATCAAAAGCTTTTGTAAGTAAATCTGCAACATTTTTGTCAGTATGGATTTTGACCATTTGGATCAATTTCTTTTCATTGCAATCTCTAATAAAATGATGTCTGATCTCTATATGCTTTGTTTTTGAATGAAAAACAAGATTTTTAATTATGCAAATAGTACTGTTATTGTCAATAAAGATCTTGGTATGCATAAAATTGTACCCATAATCAAGTAGTTGATTCTGAATCCAAAGCACTTGTCCACAGTAACTCGAAGCAGCCACATACTCAGCTTCTGTTGTGGAATTTGTAACAACTGTCTGTTTCTTGCACTGCCATGATATTAATCTACATCCAAGGAATTGACAACCTCCTGTTGTAGACTTCCTATCTAAGCTTTCTCCAGCATAATCACTATCAGTGTATGCTAACAAATCAAAAAGAGAATCTTTTGGATACCAAAGGCCCAATTTTGGTTGACCTTTTAAGTACCTAAAAATCCTTTTTATAGCATGAAGATGTGAAACCTTTGGATTGACTTGGTATCTAGCACAGGCACACACTGCAAACATGATGTCAGGTCTTGAAGATGTAAGATACATCAATGAACCAATCATTGACCTATACATATGAACATCCACTTCTTCACCATCTTCATCCTTGAGCAGAGGCTTTTGAGTTTCCAATGGTGTGCTTGCAGTCTTGACTTCTGTAAACCTAAATTTCTTTAAAATTTCATCAACATATTTATCTTGACTAATAAATATGCCATCCTTCTTCTGCTTCACTTGTAGTCCCAAGAAGAATGTAAGTTCTCCCATAAAACTCATCTAAAATTTCTCATGCATCAACTTCTCAAATGCAATGCATGCTCCTTCTTTGTTGAACCAAAGGTAATATCATCCACATAAACTTGAACCATCAAAATATCACCTTTGTGCCTTTTGATGAATAAGGTCTTGTCAATTTTCCATCTTTGAAACCCATTGTCCAACAGATTTGTTGACAAGATACCAAGCTCTAGGAGCTTGATGTAGTCTATACATTGCTTTTCAACCTTGTATACTCTATCAGGAAAGTCTGGATCTTCAAATCCTAGTGGTTGACATACATACACCTCTTCTTCAATCTTCCCATAGAGAAAAGCACTTTTTACATCCATTTGATACACCACAAGATCTTTAAATGAATCATAAGCTAAAAATAGCCTAATTGCTTCAATTCTTGCAACAGGGGCAAAGACTTCATCATAGTCAATCCCTTCTTCTTATGTGTACCCTTGAGCAACCAATCTTGCTTTATTTCTTATCACAATTCCCCTTTCATCCTTTTTATTCCTGAAAACCCATTTAAAGTGTATAACCCTTTTTCCATTTAGTAAATCCACTAAAGTCTAAACTTCTTGTAACTTGAATTGTAGAAGCTCTTCCTGCATAGCCTCTATCCAGCTTGGATCCTTCAATGCATAAATTACCTTTTTGGGTTCTTCTTGTGATAAAAAGCAAGCAAACAAGCAGTTTTGAAGGTCTTTATGGTTTTTTCTTTGTTAAATAGTACTAACAAACCCATGTTCCTCCAAATTCTTTGACATCCTTCTTGTTTGTGTAGCTGATTGCAAATCTCCAATCACTTGATCAAGAGGATGATCTTTATGAATTCTTGTAGTTGGAATAGGACTGATTTGGATTGTTGTATCCAAATTGTTCATGTCAGCCACTGCACCATCATCTTTATCATCACTTGAGAAGTCAAATATGCTATAATCTTCCAAAGTAGACATATTTGGATCAAATGGAAGTTCAATGCTTGTTTTTCCATCAACAACATTAACCTCATTTATGCCAGCAACATTAACAGTTAAACTAATAGTATTAACATCGTTAGTGCTATTAACATTATCTTCCTTCTCCTAATCTTTAAATTCACTTTCTTTTCTTGGATCTTCATCAACCTTCTTTCCATCATCACTTGAAGGTTTGGATCCATCATCATGAGAACTCTTTGGATCTTGGGAAAATGGTGGATCAGTAGTCCATAATGGTAGCAAAATGTAATCTTTGACAGGTTCTGTCTCCTTTCTAGCTTGACCTGCATTATCACTTGCTTTTGTACCTGCAAAACCATTAGACTGTGTACCTGCAACAATTGGCTCATAATTCATTGTTCTTGTTAGTGCATCAATATCAAATAGCCAATCTGGTCCACTACCTACAACATTAGGTGTACTCTCACTAAACCTAATATGCAAGTTTTCTTCCACTATCCTTGTTCTACTATTGAATACTCTAAAGGCTTTACTATTCAAAGAGTATCCAACAAAGAAACCTTCATCAGCCTTACCATCAAATTTGCCTAAGTGATCTATGGTATTGAGAATGGTAACAGGACACCCAAATGGTCTCATAAAACTTAAAGTTGGTGTTCTACCATGAAAAAGTTCATATGGGGTCTTGTTATGAGGCTTAACTACTAACACTCTATTTTGCACATAGCAAGCAGTATTAACTGCTTCTGCCCAAAAAGTAGTTGGCAACTTAGAATCAGCTAGCATAGTCCTAGCAGCCTCAATTAGTGTCCTATTCCTCCTCTTAGCAACTCCATTTTGTTGAGGAGTTCTAGCTACACTAAATTGTCTCAAAATACCCTTCATCTCACAAAACTGATTCATTTCTCTGTTTTTGAACTCAGTAAATTATACGACCTATATCTCTTTACAATTATCTTCTAGGAAATCTTATGTAATCTTCCATCTTTTGAAGAATTCCTCCTTTATCTTTTAATGTCCTTTATCTTTCATATGTTTTGTCTTATCAACTTAAATTTAATTCCAAACAATTTCCCCTAGTTGAATATTGACTAAAAAACCATTATAAGCACAAACCTCCAATAAAGTATAGATATATTTGGAAAGAATTAAGGATCCATGCATTTCTCCAAGGATCTGTAAGTTGCTCATCTTCTTTGTTAAATCTTTCTTCCCCTTTTTGTTATAATCAACTAGGGGACTATAAGTTTGCAACTTGATTTATTGAGCACCATAAGAAAAATCACACACCTTTGCTAGATTCGTCAAGTCTTCGTCATATCGTTTCTAAGCATGAACAAGTTACCTCTAAATGTTGTAAGCCATTTGAGATATGATAAGAACACAAATCTGTGAAACTCCACTTCATCTTCAAATAGGTGATAAATAATCCTCTTCGTAATCAATTAATCCAAGAAAATACGAGCCTTTTAAACGTTTAAGAACATTTAAACCAAATCAATCTGTTATCTTCCCCTTAAATCAATCAATAGCAACCAACAATAGTAACTCCTTCTATTGGCAGTATTAAAAATATATGAGCAGCACAAACCTTAGTTTAAGTCCAACAGTAGTAACTACTAACCCTAGCAGTACTAATAACCACAACAATATTAACTTCCTTTTGTGTGTGTTGTACGAGATCCAAAAATTGTGTGTTGTCCGATATCGATCAAAGCTAGCAGTACAAACAATAAACCAGCAGTACAAACTTTCAACGAGCAGTACTAACCTTTAACTGGCAGTATTAACAATGATTCCCAGCAATAGTATCGTCTATATTAATGCTAGCAGTATTAACATAAATATCATGAAGTAAACTAGCAGTATTAATTCCATATGACCACAATTGGCAGTACAAACATACGAACCACACCTGGCAGCATAAAGAAGGCATTGGCAGTATTAATCATGTTCCAACAGTATTAACCTTTTATGGGAACAAACAAGATCCTATAAATTTAGAATCATAATATATCTGCTGTTGCTTGATGTTATTAACACCCAAACGCCATACCTTTCTGCTCCTTTATGATTTGCGTCCTTTGAATCAATTTAGACCCTTATTAGGGTTTTGTAAACCCTTAAAACTGAATTAAGGTTTAGTCGTGTATGCAAACAAACCTTAACTTCTTCTTGAAAATTCTCAGAACGTATGTCTTGTATTCGCACCATACTGCTATCAAGCCTTAGCAGTTGTAACCTCAAAAGAAGATATGAACGACAGCAGCAACAATATTAACAATACCAAGGATACCCTTTTTTTTAAGTATCCAGACGACATCTTTTAGCGACACTTTTTTTGTCACTAAACTGTCACTAATTCATCATTCTCACCAACTGCTAATGATTCTTTTCATAGAATAAGTTCCAAAGAACGCTTGAATTATGTAACCAATCAGCAACCATCTTGTTGTCACGAACCAATCAAAAATAATTTTAAACAAACTTCCTGTTATATCAAATTAGGGTTGCTGAAAAACCCGAATATCACCAGATTCGACATGATAACCAAGACAGAAAATTCGTACCTCTTTTTCTTGATAGATGCGACACCAAAACACTTTGTAGATCCTAGATATCACGAGCCCACTGGCTCTGATACCAATTGTGAAAGTCTAAAGAATCGTTGTAAGCTCAGTTTGATTAGAACTTTTATCTAGGATAATAAAAATGAACATAGAATATATGCATAGCGGAAATAGCATAATGAACAAAGTTATTCAACAAGATTTTTCATCATTATCTTCTCTACAATGACTACTACAAGCCCCAATTCTACCTTGATCAATGGTAGAACGTGTTATCTAAACTATAACAAGGAATCAAAGATCCTTGAGGCTAAAACAACCAAACCCTAGGCATCCACTTAGAGGACTTGACGCCTAGACATACACACACTTTTTTCTAGTGTTTACATCTTGACACACAGAAAATAACACGACCTATATCTCTTTATATAATAGAGATATTAGGTTTACAAAGGATAAGAACAAATAAAGATATTAATAAATCTTTTAAACAATTAAGTTTATCTTCTGAATCTTCAAAATCTTCCATCTTTTGAAGAATTCCTCCTTTGCCTTTTAAGTCCTTCATCTTTCATATGTTTTGTCTTATCAACTCAAATATAATTCCCAACAAACCTTCATCAACCTTACCATCAAATTTGCCTAAGTGATCTATAGTATTGAGAATGGTAACAGAACACCCAAATGGTCTCATAAAACTTAAAGTTGGTGTTCTACCATGAAAAAGTTCATATGAGGTCTTGTTATGAGGCTTAACTACTAACACTCTATTTTGCAAATAGCAAGCAGTATTAACTGCTTCTGCCTAAAAAGTAGTTGGCAACTTAGAATCAGCTAGCATAGTCCTAGCAGCCTTAATTAGTGTCCTATTCCTCCTTTCAGCAACTTTATTTTGTTGAGGAGTTCTAGCTACACTAAATTATCTCAAAATACCCTTCATCTCACAAAACTGATTCATTTCTTTATTTTTAAACTCAGATTATTTTAGGATTCTAATCACCATTGAAAATTCTGTGATTCATACCTTAGATTTTCTTTATACCAAGGTATAATGAAGGCTTATAGAATGCCTAGTATCTCCTTAGTAGCTAGAAAGAAAGAACCAATATAAACCTATGTAATCATATGTGGGAAAAACTAGGCAATACATTTTCTTCATAAGGATTTTACAATGTTGGATCCAAATAAGGCCAGTATGTAGAGATAATTATAAAGCAAGGACTGATTGAGTTTTCTAGTTTTGGACCTTACAAGAGGCTCTGTGCGCTGTTGCCCTTTTGATAAGCAACAAAGGTATGATCATTTTCAAAAAAATTGAAGGTAAACATCTTCCAGATTTTCACATAACAATTTATTTCAGGTTTTAATAATTTTATGTGACACTAACCTTCTATACCTAAGTTTAGATTTATAGATGTGGCTTTTGCAAGAAAAAAAAAGGCAAGTAAATTCCTTTTAGGATTAACTATGTTCTTTAAATTTAAACATCTATACATATTGTTCTTTTTAGGAAACTCTACCGTAAATATGATCTTTCATCAACTAATTTAAAGTTTGGAGATAAAACAATATATTCAGTGTCATTAAAAAGAACACTATTCTTTTTATCACACATTTGTGAGACACTAAAGAGATTAAACTTTAACTCTCTCACAAAATACACATTTTCAAAATCTAGATTACCAGTTTTAATGGTACCTTTTCTTGTGATTTTCCATCCTTTGGGGTTACCTCCAAAAGCAACATATCTTCTATCTATTTCTTCATAGTCTATAATATAGGACATGCTCCCTGTCATGTGCCTTGAGCATCTACTATCAATTACTCCTTGATCCTTTAAATCCATTTGTGGATTGCCCTGCATATTAGGTAAGAAAATCAGTTTCTTTTGGGGACCCAAGCCATCACTGACTTGGATCTCCTTGTGCATCAATATAGTCAAACTTTTTTAAGGTGATTGATGAACTGTTGTGTTTAGAAACATGGTCTAAAATGTTATACTTTGGTTTCTAAACCCAACAAGCTGAGGTCTTAACAACATTAAAATTCTTTTCCTTAACGAGATTTAACTACTGCTTTTGGACTAGCAGTATTAAATTTTTTACCCCTAACAGTATTAACCCTTTGATTAATATTTAAAATTTAAACTCAAAATTACTTCATAATTTCTGAGTCATCAAATTATTCCAGTTTTTCTTGTTACCTCTAGGACTTTGATTGTTTTTCCTAGGGTATTTTGCTTGCTTATTATTCTCTACCTTCTCAACAGACTCCCTAGGTATTTTCACATGTTCATTATATTTAACAAATTCTACTTTAGCAAAACTAGGTTTTCTCTGTTTAGACTTAAACTCAGTCTCATTCTCATCCTCACTGTTAGATATCCAGTCTTCAATAAGTGGTTCACTAACAGACTTAGGTTTCGACTCACTAGTCTCAACTTTACTAGTTGCAACATCAAGCACACTAGTTATTAACTCACTAAAAACATATTCTTCCTCATCAGCAAGTACCAAATTAGGTTTAAGGGGCATGAAGTTCCCAGTATAAGGAGGTGGAACTGCATGATACCGTTCACCTGTTTTGTACTCATCATTCACTAGACTATCAAACACTTGACTATCAACCACTTGACTATCATACCCTACACCAGTCTTGAACTTATTACTTACTTAAATCTTTAACAGTTTGCTTAGATTCTTAGATGAATTTTCAAACTTTTTTAAGGTAAGTTTTAAATTATCTCTTTCCTTTTTAGCTTTTTCAAATTTCTTTCTAAGCTATGTGAGTGCATTATCTCTCAACATAATATCAAGTTTTAAAATCTTTATGTCCTCTTCAAAAACAACCTCATTCTTTTTATACACATCTAGTCTAGCCTCTACAGATTCTAGACCTGCTTTATAAGCTCCTACATTTAATTGAGACTTATTAAAATCTTTTGTCAGATTATCATAATGTTCTTTGAGAGTTTCATAAGATTTTAAACATGCTTTAGAACAAGTAGATACCTTAGAATCTGAGCTTGAAGAACCTGAAAATGTATATGCCATTATTGCAAAGTTTGTAGGTCCTTCTTCAGCCTGGTCACTCTAGTCATACCCAAGTTCATCTTGAGCCACCAAAGCTTTTGTCTTTGTTGTTTCCATGGTCACATTCCTCCTTACAGGTTCTTTAATCCTGTTCTCCCTTGCAGCCCTGTACTTCCTTACAAAGTGGCCCCTTTTATGACAGTTATAATATTCCACCTTTGATTTGTTAAACCATATGGTCTCAGAACCATTGGCATTAATCTTCCTTCCAGTCTTATTTAGGAATCTTCTAGCTCTCATGGTCAGCATAGCCATCTACTACTTTAGATCTTTTGATCCCAATGAATAGATCTTTAACTCCTTAGCTTGATGTAAGGTTTAGTATCCTTGGATAAATCCAAAGGTACTAAGAATGAAACTTTGAGTGTATGATATAAACTATGCGGAATCTAGTTTATACCACTAAGAAGAATAAAAGTAATATATGTATGACAAACAGAATTACAATCAAAACAATAAGCTCCAATATATTAATACGAATACTCTTTGATAGTGTTAGGGTTTACAACCTTGAAGCTATGACAATGACTTGTTTTTAGTTCATTGAATTCTATACCCTAAGACCTCCTTTTATACACAAAGGAGTCCTACAAGGATTACAATACTTTCCTAAGTTATCATGATCTTTTAAACAAATAACTTATACAAATCTTTTAAAAAAAATAACTCAATACTTATCTTGTAAGTATTCTTGTTCTTCAAACAATCCTTATCTCTTTACTTGTCTTTATCCTTCTGACAATAGTAACTCTTCTAGCAGTTATAATCCAGCAGCATTAACTTTTGTACCAGCAATACTAATAAACATAAGCAGTAGTAACATTAGTACTAGCAGTACTAATATATACTAACATTAGTAACTGTGTACTATATAACACCCCCATTTTTAACATATAGCAGCGGAAGCTAATCTGGGGTAATATTTCATAGTACAACAGTCATAATCATAGAAAACGACTCAAAAGAGACATTTTTAAAAGATAAGTTATCATTCATTAT
>BQNB010055520.1:0-39068 GCA_026074375.1 Tanacetum coccineum
CTAGTGATGGTGCAGAATATCGAGGTGGGCAGAAAGCCGCAGACTGATGCTTTGATTCTCAAAATTATGAAAGCAAATGGGATTATGGACTGCAACAATCTTGTGAGAGAGGTTACAAAGCAGCTACAGTCAAGAATCCGGACCAACCCTGCAATAATAAAACGGATTATCACACTGCTGAATGATCGTGGCAACTTGCAAAGGGACACAAAAGATGGAAATCTGCTTCGATACTCGGCTTGAGGGAAAAAAATGACATTGTCGACTTCTATGGTGATTAGTTTCTTTTGAGATTGTTGGTCATTTTGTACATCCTTCAAATGTGGTTGGTTGTAAAGGCAAACGGTTAAATCTGCTTATCCTACAGAGTTTTATGGCTGAATTGTTGCAAAAGGAAGTTTAGTTTTAAAAGAGGGTCACCATAGAACAGCAGGAAAGAAACGATTATTGCAGTTAGCAATTAAGCGCTGAATGGTCAGTTGGTTGCTTACTAAACCTGTCGAATCTGAATAGATAGAGCTTAAATCCTAGCTTCCAGTAATTAACAGGTTAGTTATGATCATAAGTCATCGCCACAGATATTTTGGTGATTTTTTACGCTCCATTCGTGAGCTTTTCTTTTGGAGGAAGGGAAGAAGTGAGAAGATTTGAAAAGAAAATTAATGTGTTTTGTGATTTTTATGTAGAGAGGATGTGCAAAACTGAAAACCAACTGCATATTTAAAGCAATTTTATTCTGGAACTTCATTGAATGTCTCTTCCATTCTCTGTTTAATGTCGGAAATTGTTTTCTCAACTATAGTGCAAGCCTTGTTTGTATACGATGCTACTGTGTTGATGAACTATGTAGATATTGAACTGCGTATTCGTCTAAACATTTTAATAATGAACTATATAAAATGTTTCTGGCATTTCATCATAGCACTTTACCCATATTCATACCCAACACAAACATTTTAATAAAAGAGAAACAAGTATAATTAATAGGAACAAGGTTAGTATTTGTGTTTACACATCATTTGAAACACTTTTAAGTAGTAACCGTGTAACATTTATTCAGAAAATTAGAAACTACAGACTAGGATTAAGAAACAAAAATATTCTACTAAACCAGCCAAACCCAATAGATAAATTACAACTAGAGAATTGGTTAGGGGCCGCGCGAACGCAGGCCCCCACAGCAACAAATTACGATGTAGACTCGACCACTTGGGCCGATCTTAGGGTGGCACCCCTCCTGAGTGCAATGGAGGTCACCAACCTAGGCCATGAGCCTTTTTGATCACTCATAGACCCCATCCAGGTAAGTACTTAATCCTGTTTCTTCTTTCTCTTCTTATACAGTTTCCCTTATCTTTCACTTTAGTCACTCAGCCGATGTGGGATTCTGGGATTTTCTCAACTTGCTCTCTTTTTCAATCTTATACAAGAAAATTGGATCAATGGTCGAGATGAGTTTAATCGATGACAAGAAACCGGAACATTAAAAATGATCAAACTTGTTGACAAACATTTTAGAATGACGATCCAAGAGGAATATCGGAGTGACCGAGTTGCATCAGAGTCATGGAAATACTAAGAGCAAACATCGCTCACATTACTGGTGAGCTTCTTGTAACTAACTTATGTGAAATACTCATCATTTGCAACAATTTGTCACTCCATTTGTGTTGTCAATTGCTTATATAAGTAATCAGCAAAGTTCAAGATATAAAAGCAAATGCAAAACAGTAATAAGATACAACTCTTCAGCTACAAAAAACGTATTTATGGAAGATTATTATCATTATAGGATATAAGTATGGAAGTAGTAAAAAGCAAACATTGCTCACGATACCAGTGAGATTCTTTTAACTCAATATATGTGAAATACTCATCATCTGCAACATGTTATAAATCTACTTGTATTGTGTGTGTGTGTGTGTGATGTAAAATTAGTTATTGGCAAACCTTTTGAAATAGACAATGCATGTAATTTATATAAACTAGCAACAAACATCTAAATAGTCAAAGTGATTATCTGCCATAAAAAAACATCTTAATCAAATAATACAACTTCCGATAATGTCGAAAATCAGCCTGAATTGCAGTGCGCAGCGAGTGCAAAGCAGGGTAACCCAGGAACAGTTATCATTTCACTTTCGCTCCCGTTAACGAATTGGTGAGGAACGAAATTTATCGTCATCAACAAGACATGGAAGCTTATGATTTGTTGTTTAAAAGACTTGGTTCATGTAATGCATCTAAATCGTAGAAACCATGTTCATAAATCCAAAAATATTAGTACTATACCATAGTTAATAATGAGAAATTAATAAATTCTGCAAAGATTGAGTAACCCAGCCTCATTCTAACAACGGCAGATCTAGGACAAAGTATTGCGGTGCAGTTTATTATAACTAAAGAAGAAACGTAACACGAAAAAATGGAATAAGATGTGTTATCAGGCTAAAATCGCTATATAAAATGTTACGGTATTTTTCACTACACAAGAAAAATTCATGTGGTTCCGGAGCACTCCTCAAAACCCTTCTCAAACGGTCCAACAACAAAGATCTTGTAACCGATCTAAGGCGATAACCTTGTTTCGAAAAATAATCAACAAAATTCAAAATATAAATGCAAATACAAAACTTTAAGAGCTAACTTATAGGCAAAAATACAACTTTTTACCTACAAAGAAACGTATTTACGAAAGATAAACTCTTTAGGATTTAAGCTTTTTCGAAAAAAGAGAGATAGAAGTTGGATTGAGTTGCATCAGAGTCATGGAAGTACTAAGAACAAACATCACTCACGATACTAGTGAGATTCTTGCAACTTAATATGTGAAATACTCATCATCTGCAACATCTTATCAATCTACTTGTATTGTGCGTGTGCGATGTAAAAAGGTTATCGGCAAACGTTTTGAAACAGACAATGCATGTAATTTATACAAACTAGCAACAAATACAAGAAAATCATCAAGAAGGAAGACATAAGGTAAAGCTGGGTTAAATATGTAATTTCGATCAAGAATAAAATCGCGTTTCAAAAAGCATGTCACCGCCTGCTTTTTCATATCTGCGTTTTGGAGCCATGAAAACGCAAATAAGTGATTCTTAACTGATCTCATCCAAACACTTTGTACTAGATTATTGCGTTTTGAAACTGAGATAATCAAATAATCAGTCCAAAAACGCAACACCAAACACCCTCTTAGAATGACGATCCAAGAGGAATATCGGAGTGATCAAGTTGCATCAGAGTCATGGAAGTACTAAGAGCAAACATCGCTCACATTACTGATGAGCTTCTTGTAACTCAACTTATGTGAAATACTCATCATTTGCAACAATTTGTCACTCCATTTGTGTTGTCAATTGCTTATATAAGTAATTAGCAAAGTTCAAGATATAAAAGCAAACGCAAAACAGTAATAAGATACAACTTTTCAGCTACAAAAAACGTATTTATGGAAGATTGTTATCATTATAGGATATAAGTTGCATCAGAGTCATGGAAGTACTAAAAAACAAACATCGCTCAACTCTACCACTTATTTGCAATAGCACACATTTGCAACAATCTTTGAGATCACACAAGAGCCATGTCTGTTGAGATCATACTTTATCTTTATCATATAGTAATTTTCTCAGCAAAGTTCACTCGATATAAGATCTTCAAACTCTAGATCAAAACTCTCCACATCATCTTTTAGTACATCATACAGCGATCTAAGTACTCTTCAGCACAGAAGAAACGCCATTTATCAGAAGATTGTTTTACCATAGAATGGATGGAGACGCGTGTGCTCAAATGGCGAGACAGCGGAGGCGTGTCTGCAGGTACTAAACAACACACACACGATTACGATTAGCTAGTGCATCTCTACTTATATATAACGTCAGATATAACTCGTAGAAACTACTCATGTACACACTTGCGGTCAACATGTCTAGAGAAGTCTTTTCTTGAATACTCTGTGATGTGTGGTGGAGAGATGTAAAAATAGTTGTGGCCAGAACGTTCTTGAAATCACAAATCGCGCATGCAATTTAACTACATAAAACTCCAGCAACAAAGAACACACTCGTATAGAGTCAAAGTGATCATCTGCCAGGATAACAAAAAAATCATAGTTTAATCAAATAAATTAACAACTTCTAGTAATATAATGCGTCTGAATATCATGCTTCTCGTTCTAGTGCAGCTGCAGCAGGCGAGTGCGCAAAAGCAAGAGTAACTCAGGAGACAGTTATTCTTACATTTTCACTTTTGCTCATAATCCTCGTTAACGAATTAGACATACTGAACTGAGACATCTCCTCCCAATAAAACCTATCAGACATAGGAACTTATCATTTCAGTTGCATTATTCAGCACTCTACACTATTTCAAACATATAATGCATCACTATCACTGCGGAGAAACTAGAAACGCAATGTATGCACACACCACACACACACACACACAATACTACAACTTGCATCACCCTAGTTATGTATCAATATACACACACACAAAATTCTGTAAAGATTCGAGGTGATACCAACTCAATTCAAAGCAACAACATTCGCAGATCTTAGGAACTAAAAGTAATCGCGGCGCATTTAATATTAGTGTCACTAGAAGACACTGTCAAACGCCATCACAAGAGCGTATTGGAACAAGAGATCCCGTCTTGAGGGCTAAAATCTGCTACTACGGAGCTAATTATCTTAACGCTACGCTAATCAGAAAAACTCTCCATGTGGTACTCCACACTTTACGATAGCCGCAAAACTCTAGCAATTCCGTGAAAAACTCCTTTTCGAACCACCAACAACAAAGATCTTGTAACTAAACAAGGGCGATAACTTTGTTTCGAAAAGCGAAAGCAATCGATCCAGCAAATCTTTGTATGCTTTTTAAACACGAATCATAAGTTTTAAAATTGTTACTCCCTTTGTTCAAAATGGCCATCTACTTTAAAATGAATTAAAAATGCGCTTTATAAAAGTATTTTAACTACAAGAGAAAACGAGGTTTAGATACAAGACAAACATATATTATTGTCCGATATGAAGATGATAAAAAGATAAGCACATGAAAACATTCTTTCATCATTTACATGATGCATATAATAAACTTGGTGTAGAAAAGAGTTAAAATCAACAGTAAGAAAACACCTGGTTTAATGTTGATCGGAATAATTAAGCATTTTTCATTTGATAATCGGTGAGATTAATAGTGTGTTAAATAGGAGTTCTCTTTCATATGTGATGGTTGTTGCATTATAGTCTCCAGAAGGATCCGGAAATAGTTTGTTTGTTTGTTTGGTGAGTGAGAACCGGACATCACTTGCCACGTTTCGAATGCTTGTTGATACTATTTAAGTTTTTTGTGATACTGAACTAGGATATTGTTTTGTTGTCGAAGACATAAACGTGGTGAAAATGATTTTCGGAACCCCTTATAAATTTATTCCAAGCATATATATGTTTTAACAAGCTCTGTTTAAATCGATGAATTCACAATCATTCTCCGGAACCCTACTTCGATTCACCATGCATACCAGTTTACAAATGATGATAAGTTTGATCTAGGTCAGTTAACACAGTACTATATTACACATTTTGTGGACAATCCACTTTCGTTTTGACAGTGGGCCACAATGCTACAGTAATGGGCTCTCATTTTAGGTCAGCTCGATTTTGGTTTTTTTTTTTTTTTACTCTTTTTGTTATTTGTTTTAAAAATTATGTATGCACAACGTTAGGAGATAAAAAAATATTACAAAATTTCTGATTATATTCAGATAAACAAAAGCTCGCGGAAACATCTTCGATACCTAATAACTTTAAAATAATCGATATGGTCACAAACGTACAACCCATTATATTAAAAAAAAAAACCATATAGCAAAAAAAAAACAACACTTTAAACATGAGGCCCAACACATAAGCCATATAAAAAAATTTATTACTAATATACACATTTGTCGACAAACTAGCCTAAAATTCGCATAAAATGTGGCCCATAGTAAAAAAAACTAGCCCAAAATTAGGCCTGAAATCTGGCCCATAAGGTAACAAAAAAAAAATTACAAACGTCCCTCAACTTTTAAACTATTTAACGATTTGCTACACAATAAAATCCCGTAAAAAAATTACAAAAAAAACACGTCACATTTTTTTGTTTGTTCACAACTTTTACATTCATCGTCCCAAAAAAAAAGATACGAAACCGTCCAAAAAAAGAAAATATTTAGTGAAAAAAATTAAACCCGTCCACCAAAAATAATATTCCGAATCGTGTAAAAAAAAGGAAAATATCCCTCCAAATAAAAAACCCAAAAATAGCCTAAAATTTGGCCCAAAGTAAAAAAAAACGGACCATCACCTTTAAACTATTTACGATTTTCTTACACAAAAATTCCCGTAAAAAAATTTACAAAACCGTCCCAAAAAAAGAAAATATTCGGGAAAAAATTAACCCGTCCCAACGCAAAAAAAATTCCCCGAATCATACAAAAAAAGAAAATATTAAAAATTAGCCCCCCATAACGCATCACCAAAAAAAAAATCCCCGAAACGTAAAAAAAATTTATTCGGGAAAAAATTAGCTCCGCCGCAACGCGCGGTTTCTTTTGCTTTACACATTGAGTGACAAATCCAATGTCGTTTTGACAGTGGGTCACATTGCTACAGTAACGAGTTCCCATTTTGGGCCAGCACGATTTTGGTTTTTTTTTTTTAATTATTATTTTTTTTTTTAATTTGTATGCACAAAGTAAGAGGAAAAAAAATATTACAAAAGTTTCGATTTATTCAGATAAAAAAATACCCGCGGAAACATCTTCGATACCTAATAACTTTAAAATAATCGATATGGTCACAAACGTACAACCCATTATATTGAAAAAAACCATATAGCAAAAAAAAACAACACTTTAAAATGAGGCCCAACACATAAGTCATATAAAAAAAATATTACTGATATACACATTTGTCGATCAAAATGTAGCATAAAATTTCGCCCATAAAAGTGGCCCAAAATTCTGGCACAATAAGTAAAATAAAAAAAAAAAAAAAATAGCCCAAAATGTAGCTGAAATCTAGCAAAGTAAAAAATACAAAGCGGTCCTCTCAACTTTTATGTGTGTACATTTTTCTTAACAAAAAATCCGTAAAGAAATTAACAGGAAAAAAAAAACACACAAGTTTTTATTGTTCCAACTTTTTTACATTCTTCGGCCCCCAAAAAAAGATATCTAATCAGTTCAAAAAAAGAAAATAATTCGGGATTAAATTAAACCTCGTCCAACGCAAAAAAAAAATAATTTCCCCAATCACTTCAAAAAAAGAAAAAATCCGGGAAAAATTAGCAAAAAAAAAAAACCCAAAAAATTAGCCTGAAATCTAGCCTCAACTGTAAAAAAAAATACAAAACGGTCCCTCAACTTTTAAACTATTTACGATTTTCTTACTACAAAAAATCCGTAAATAAAATTAACAAAAATCACTTCACAAGTTTTTATTGTTTCAAAAAATTTTTACGTTCATCGGTCCCAAAAAAAAGATATCGAAACCGTCCCAAAAAAAGAAAAATATTCGGGGAAAAAAAATTTAAACCCGTCCCAACGCAAATAAATAGAAATTCCCGAATGTAAGCAAAAAGGAAACTATCACAAGGAAAATATTAGCCAAAAAAAAAACCAAAAAATAGCCTAAAAAATAGCCTAAAATCTGGCCCAAAGTAAAAAAAATACAAAACGGACCCTCACCTTTTAACTATTTACGATTTTCTTACACAAAAATTCCCGTAAAAAAATTTACAAAACCGTCCCAAAAAAAGAAAATATTCGGGAAAAAATTAGCCCGTCCCAACGCAATTTTTTTTCCCCGAATCATACAAAAAAAGAAAATATTAAAAATTAGCCCCGCCATAACGCATCGCCCAAAAAAAAACCCTGAAACGTAAAAAAAAATTATTCGGGAAAAAATTAGCCCCGCCGCAACACGCGATTTCTTTTGCTTGGTCGGTTTATATTTAGGCTGAGTATTTGGGTCAATTTTTATTCAAAGCGGTATAAAGCATTAGATTATACTCATTCCTCATGTAAAACACTGTCGTTTTGACAGTGGGCTACATGAGGTTTTTTTGGGCTCCCACTTTGGTCGGCTTATTATTTTTTTTAATTTCCTTTGCACGAATTAGGGGGGATAATATTACAAAAGTACCGATTTATTCAGATAAAAAAATACCCGCGGAGACATCTTCAATACCTAATAACTTTAAAATAATCGACAGGGTCACAAACGTACAACTCTAGATTTCATTAAACAGTCATAGCCCATATAAAAAAAATTATTAAACATGAGACCGAAAAAAAAATTCGCAAAAAAAAAATTCCAAAAAAATAATAAAATAAATGCTCCGCAACAACGCGCGGGACATAAACTCATATTAGGGAAAAAACAAACTATTAAACATGATATCGAAAAAATAAACCCGCACTATTAAACATGACACCAAAAAAATAAAGTCGCACAAAATACAATAAAAAAACCATGCAGTAACCCGCGATTATCATTTAAAGCACACGTAATCTCATAAAATTATATTAAAAAAAACCGTATTGCTAAAAAAAACCTTTAAACATGAGGCCCAACACATAAGCGGATATAAGAAAAAAAACAAACTATTAAACATGAGACCGAAAAAATAAATCCGCACAAAATCCAAAAATAAAATAAAATAAAATAAAAAATAATTCTCCGCAACAACACGCGAAAAATTAACGCCACGCAGCAACGCGCGGATAATCCTGCTTGTTATATCTACATTACCATTACTAGGCGTTGGGCATCCCCATGTGTGGATCGGCCTCATAACATTGTGGCCTAGTTACTACTAACCACTTTTTTGAACTCAGCCCACTAACGCAAAATACACCACGGACTTAAACAAAAATATCACAACAACAACAATATCGACAACTAACAAACGCCTCGCAACGAAGCGCGGATTTCAAAACTTGTCTCTTTAGGCTGGATGGAGTAAGGAGAGGAAACTCACCTTACACCTCAGCGCCACATCAGTTTTCTCTCTCCAACTTTACCACTCATCTTTCAACCGTTTTAACACTCATCTTTCATACCAAACTCACCTTACACATATTTTTTTTATTTAATTACATTCATTCATAAATTGAAAACGTAAACGTACAAAATTAATAAAAACGTAAATGTGATTAAAAACTTTTTTTTCATAGATTAAAATCATTACGTTAAAAACTTTTTATTCATAGATTTCATAGATTAAAAATATTACGTTAAAACTTTTATTCATAAATTTAAACGTAAACGTACAAAATTAATAAAAACGTAAACATGAGAGTTTTGTTTAAAAATATATGAATTGTGTTTAAAAAATGAGTGAAATAGTAGGTATTTATAGGTAAAAAAAAGATTTTTTTAAAAAAAGTTTTTTTTTTAATATAAGACAGATAAAAAATATGTGGGTCCCAAGTGAGTTACCACTCACACTCCAACTCACGCGTGAGTTTGGAGGGGCGGCATAAGGAAATGAGAGTCACTCTCACCTTGAATGGTGAGTTGGTCAGTTACTCCGTCGAGCCTTACAATATTCATACCGTTTTTCTTTCCAGTCTTTCAACTAACATTTTTGACGTAATACCAAAGGCTTTTTTTTCACTTAGGAACTCACATATACACCTAGATTACATATAAGACGAGACTTAAACCATCAACTTCAGTGGTTGATTAATTACATGTCAGACGAGACTTAAGATGAAACCTTAATTACATGTAAGACGAGACAAACACTCATGTAAAACCTGCAACGCTTCTGTTCACTATGCTTAATGCATGTATTGCTTCATGATTAATTACATCATACTACTTGTGATAAGAGATTCTACTTGTGACGCACAGCTGGTAGACTTGTCTTATAACATTCAAAATTATCACCATAATCAGAGACACATACCAAGTGTCACTTGGTGGTGTTTGTTTAAACTTAGCTTTTCCGCTTATGGGGTTATTGAGTTTTTGAAAAAAGCTAATAAACTCAAATTTCTAGGCTTTTGAGCTTTTCAAATTGAGACGATTATGACTTACACAACTTGGATTTGCTTGGGATTATAAAACAGAACCCTTAAAATCCAACTTGATATTAGAATTATTACTATTTTAAAGTTGCAATTCCAACAAGTTGAATCAGACAAGATCATGCAATCAGAACCAGGTCCTTAGTCACCAGATAGCTATATATGAAGTATACATGAAGACAAACCAAACACTAGAGTTGGAACTCAGAAACTGAACATAAAAACATACGATTAATTACTTGTATGGTAATCTAGAGTATTACCAGTTCAACACCTTTTGGTGTTCTTCGTTCAAGTTGCTTCTTAGCACAATCTCTAGCAGCCTTCTCCTTCTTCAACTGAATATTTCCAATTGGGGTTCGTTCCAATACCTGATAACGAGGATCAATTATGATTTTATGGAGTGCCTTTGCGTTGTCTATGAAGTATAAAGCAAGTTCAACATCGCTAATACGGCCATAATAGCCCACTATTTCCACCACTTCGAGGTGTTTATGGGGATGTTTCGCTGCGCGTTTTATTTTTCTCCTTCTCTTGGCTGGTGACATCCAGATTAGCTGCAAAATACAAAACCAAAATGGCTGAAATGAATATATGATGAGTAAACTCATTACCAGAATTTACAAAGAACACAAAAAGATAGATGATCAGCAAAATAAACTGAAAAGAAAATTATCGCATAGCAGGGTCCCTTCTGTCATGGGGAAATATCAAGTGTGGACTCCTATTTAGAAATAACATGATACTGTATAATCTAAGCATGTATTAGATGCAATATGATCAATCCGCCTTATTAAAACTGCGACAATTTCCTTTCCTGAAAGCTTCAGCCATTTTCCGTTTCTAAATCACAAGTATTCTAATACTGTTGATATGCTCCACATTCCACAAGCTACTTTTAGCATGTCTTTATTAAAGGTGTTTGAGATCATTGGCAAATAACGGGGGTGGCAGTTTCAACCATTAAGCTGTGAATGGATCATTTTACCTCAAATGTGTCAAATTAGTCGTATTTTCTTATAGCTAAAAGAGGAATGTGTCAAATGGCCAAAAATGAGTTGGACAAATTTTAAGCATACAACTTCCTAAATCTTTTCTTAAAAGTAATCATAATAATATCAGTTTTTGATCATAAACATCTAAAAAAAGGACAAAACGTATTCTTGGGTCAAGCCAGTGTACTAAAATGACCCGTTTCAAACATCATGCCACCTTAGCAAATAGTCAAACACTTTCGTTATCACTTGCGACTTGCGGAAAGTCCAGGGGGTTAAAATATGCCTACTTTTTGTAGTCAGTTGAAAATCAGAATCGCATCCCTTTAAAAACATATGGTTTCAAGACGAGCAAATGTGACTATGTGAGTCAACTGTCCGCATAATTTTAACTCTTTTTATAAACTTGAGACTAACATTTAACATACGAACATACACAGAGGCTTATGATACCATCTGAATCCTCTAAGGAGTCATAATATCTGTTAAACAGTGTAAATGGTACATATATACTCGTTTAAACAAAAAAATTATTTGCCCACACAATAGTTCCACTTTCTAAAAGCATCAAAAGTAAGGTCCCATTAGTTAGAATCATTTTCTTCAATTATCATTACGTGGGTCTCGTCTTCCTTCCTTGTGACATCCTATAGTACTCAGTATCACATATTTAGATATCGTCACATCAGATAAACAGGCCCCATAATGCTTTAAGTTCTATGACTTCATTGTCATAGTCTTTACATGCAAAAACTTATATAAAAATAAATAAAGCTAAAAAGGCAAAAAGCAACCATGCCAAGAAAGTAGCGGAGGTGACAAAACATGGATGACATCACCATAGGAATTCATATAATTATACTCTTTCTTGCAATATATATCTTCTTACTTTTCAATTTGACGGTTACATAGTATAAAATTTCTTTGGGTCTCTCATCATTATAAATTGTAACTTATTTAATACCAACCGATGGTAATCTTAGAAGCCATTATGTGACTTTATCTAGGTGGTTATTTCAACTTTATAAAAACGTAAAAGAAACAAACTTATAATAATTTAATGTATAAATGATGTGAACCCACCAGGCCACTATGATTGCCAAAAAATTACATATACTTACCATTGTAATAAACAGATTAACAATTAAATGATAATGTAGGTCATTGGCGTAGCCATGTAGGGGGTAAGGTGGGCCATGGCCCACCTACAAAACTTTGATAATTCTACATATATTGAATGCAATATAGGCAATACAACCCAATGTAGTAAAATATGTCTACAGTTAATTGTTGGCCCACATTTAAAACTAAATAGATTTATACTAGTCTATGTAAAAACTTGATTGGCTAAAAAAGTAAAAATCTTCAACAGTCGACCCTAAATTGAGTTTCGTCATCAACAGGTTAGTAAACTAGTTTCATAGTTTATTTGCTTTAATTGGTTTTAGTTAATTGTTTCAATACAATTTACATTATAAATAATTAGAATTCTACATGTAATTCATTAAACTGATTTGTTTATATTAAAGGTTTGTGGGCTTCAATTAGTTTTGTGTTACCGTACTTATTAGAATTTTATGAATGTTTTACCATTTTTTGTTAACGCTCCTTCCCCATATGGAGTTCGGAACCCAAAGGCAATCGTTGAGTGAACTGTATCTTCTTTGTGTTAGTTAACCTAAGCCGCACCCTTACTGCTGGGGTGGGGCTCGGCCTCCGAACCGTACGTGGGACGAGTTTCTGCCTCATACAGCTCGGGCCGAAACCGGGGGGAAGTTTAGGAGAGATGGAGAGAGCCAGCAGCAAACAGTCGGGGCGGGGATAAGCTTCCAGTGGTTCTTGCTTGCTCTTTAAAGCTGATTTGGTGCTGTCTCGTTCCTTCAGTTTGTTCTGATTCCGATGAAGGATACTATATTCCGCCTACACAACTACCTTGCTTGGTGGTTCAAAATGGAAGTCTAGGTATCTGCTTAAGTGGTCTGCTCGTACCGTTCCAAAAAGAGCTGCGCTGACAGGCGTATTTGAAAATGTGTTTCCGGGCTCACATATCTAAATTTCAGCGAGATAGGGTGCGGATAGGTGGAATGGAAATTCGACTCCAATCCCTTTAATGGATCCCCGAAGGAGACGGGTGCAAATGGAATTTCGATCAAAGGTGCTATGACCACTGAGCATGCCAACAAGGCAAACTCAGAAAATCGTCTCCTGTCCCAGGTCACTGAAAGGGAGATACTCGCAGCCGAGCTCTCGTGCCACTCCCGCTGCCAACTTCGTGATAGAACGACCATGCGAAGGGATACGGATAGGCTGCCCTCCCACACTTAAGGCATTGTGTTACACCTTAAATGTCTGGATTTAGCGTTATTGTCAAGCATCTCATTCACTACTAAAAGAAAGGTATGGATATTCTGCTCGAAAGCTTGACGAAGCGTAAGCGTTCTATACATATGCCCAGCAATGAGAAAAATAAATGCAATAGCTAAATGATGATGAGCCATATCAGTCAGCCATAAACTTTGGGTTTGTGGATGGAATCCCCCGAGAAGGGTTAAAATGGCAGTTCCTGCTCCTTGGGAGGTACCAATAAAATGATGACTAGAATCGGGATTTGAAGCATAAAAGAATTCCACTGACCTGTTAAAAGTGAGGGCCTTAAACCCTTGGGGATGTCGGTAGAGATACATCTAAGAAATTATTCCATCGAACGTACTCCCCTCTGGATGCGGGAATAGCGACATGGACTAAATGCCCTGTCCAAGCCAAGGAATTTTTCGAGCTTCAAAAAGGCTTGAATTATTGTTTATCCGTTCAGGTTTTCTTCATTTATTGTTCCATTTCATCTATGCGGTGTGATTTCTGGCTTCTGTTATATTTTTATTTTCTTTTATTTTTCTTCCTTTCTATTGAAATGCGTCCGCTTTCTTCGCATATCATGAAAAACAACCTGAAGCTGGAGGGGACCAGGAACTAGATGGGAGTGGAGCAAAAATAGGGCAAGGCACTGGAAGCACAGTAGCAGGCATACATGTTCAGTTTGGCGCTAACGGGAATCCTTTTCGTTCGATATCGCTGTGCGAGAGATACGTAAGGAACCTTCGGGAAGTTCCGGGCCTCGCACAGCCCTCCTTTCGTAATTATTTTCATATATAATATAAGAGAGATAGAAAGCGTACTGACTCTGACTGCCTATCTCGATGCGATCAGGGGGGAATAGGCTCAAGGGCTTAAGTCATCGGATTCAATTCTTATCTTTTTTTCGGTAGGCCGCTCGCGAGCAAGGGAGCGAGAAATACAAAGTGGTGTGGGGCTGCTAGTCGGCTGGTCAAGATCACCCAAAAATTGATTCAAAAGTGCGGTTGGCTTGGCAGGGTGAGGTGCTCGTCGGATCTCTCCGTGAACCATTATACCCCAAGCCACTGCGAAAACAGCCCAAGCGAAGCAGCTTGGCGTCCAGGTCCTGCATTCAATGTCATCAAGCTGAGAATGTAGATCAGAGATCATCAATAAGAGTAAGGCCCAGTGGAGCACACTACTTTCATTGCATTTTCGATATGTGTATCAATCGAATTGCTAAGTTACAGCTTACTCCTAGTAGCGAAGATAATAAAGAAAAAAAAAGGGACAAACAGCGTGTTGGGTCGCGTTACGCTTTGTATGTGAGTCAACTGTCCGCATAATTTTAACTCTTTTTATAAACTTGAGACTAACATTTAACATACAAACATACACAGAGGCTTATGATACCATCTGAATCCTCTAAGGAGTCATAATATCTGTTAAACAGTGTAAATGGTACATATATACACGTTTAAACAAAAAAAAATATTTGCCCACACAATAGTTCCACTTTCTAAAAGCATCAAAAGTAAGGTCCCATTAGTTAGAATCATTTTCCTCAATTATCATTACGTGGGTCTCGTCTTCCTTCCTTGTGACATCCTATAGTACTCAGTATCACATATTTAGATATCGTCACATCAGATAAACAGGCCCCATAATGCTTTAAGTTCTATGACTTCATTGTCATAGTCTTTACATGCAAAAACTTATATAAAAATAAATAAAGCTAAAAAGGCAAAAAGCAACCATGCCAAGAAAGTAGCCGAGGTGACAAAACATGGATGACATCACCATAGGAATTCATATAATTATACTCTTTCTTGCAATATATATCTTCTTACTTTTCAATTTGACAGTTACATAGTATAAAATTTCTTTGGGTCTCTCATCATTATAAATTGTAACTTATTTAATACCAACCGATGGTAATCTTAGAAGCCATTATGTGACTTTATCGAGGTGGTTATTTCAACTATATAAAAACGTAAAAGAAACAAGCTTATAATAATTTAATGTAGAAATGATGTGAACCCACCAGGCCACTATGATTGCCAAAAAATTACATATACTTACCATTGTAATAAACAGATTAATGATAATGTAGGTTGCAAGAGAATGTTTCACTTGAAACCATAATATGGTATTGATACACTGAAACAAGTAATAATAAAATAAAATAAAATCTCCCTCTGCCTCCATGAAATTGCAACTTTAACTAGGCACATAGTTAAGAAGAATGACTGGGCAATAAGTTAAAGACGAAAATGTCAGAAAAACTCCGGACTTTTTTGAATTTGCCCATAAGACGTTGAACTTTATGTATGCAACTATGCATGATTTAATCCCTCAACTATTTAAACTCAAAAACCGGAACCTTTTTATATAAATTCAGGGACTTAATCATGCAAAAACAAAATGGCTAGTAGGGTTACTTTCGAACATTTAGGACCATAACCATGCAAAAAAGAACCTATTTGTCAAATACAATGTCTAGGAACCGTTTCCTTGAGTTTACATGAGTTAAGAGATTAAGTCGCGAAAGATATAGTTCAAGGACTTATGTGCGAATTCAGTGCAAGTCCACAGGGCTTTTCCTACATCTTCGCCAAGTCAAATGTCCAAAATTTCCTTATAAGAAAAAAGGGGAATCTTGATCAAGTGTGGCAAGTTGAACCGAATGGCGAGATTAGCAGGTTTTCTAACATTAAGCATACCTAACTTTATCAACAAAAACACAACAATCTGAGGGTATTCAAAGAATAAACAATGGTGCAGCAGCAACAAGCATGTCTAACTAATTGGGTAGAATTTACGCAGAGATACTATAGTTTGACTAAATTAGGTAATGCAATAACCTGTATCACAAATCTCTGCAACTTGGGACACGCCTTCGCCAAAGTAGTAAACTCAAGGAGACTATCATCCTCCCAGGCACCAACTTTCAATATCAACTGTTTAAGTTTCGGCAGTTCAGGGAAAGATGAAAACTTTAAATTTTCCTGTACATGAAAGAAAAACAAAACTCTAAGGCAAACTCAAAATACATTAATCAAAGAGAGCACAAAACCACCTTGAAAACAACAATACCAACCTCCGGACGGTAAATATCCAACGTAAGAATCTGAAGGTGAGAGATACAACACGATATCTGCCCAAACACGTTATTTTCAAACCCTGAATACCCTTCACCAATTGAAATTTCTTTAAGCCTTGGAAGCTCACTAAATTTTATAGTAATCCCGGGACCTAAATAGCTAAAAGACTCGAGATTCGAATCTGTTATCTCAATAGACTTAACCCCGGAACAGAAAACTATCTCAAAGTACTTCAAAACCAACGACTTCCCATTAATCTTAACATTCACCAATTCACCCGACCCATGAATCGACAATTGTTCAAGACCCGAACAGCTCACCAAAAGCCTCGCCAATGCTTCTTCACTCACATTAACACATTTCAAAAACAACGCCTTAAGAAACTTCATTTCCATGTGTCGTTTTACACTCCTATCAAAAATCTTAATCGGGAAAACATAGTTTCGGGCAGGTTGACGCAACATCTCACCATTCTCCAACACGTCCAACTCCAATTTCTTCACCCTCTTCCCTACCGCAAACTCGACCCATCTATCAATAGCAATCTTAGATGTCTTGTCAAAATCAAAACAAACTCTAAACTCATTAACACTCGGTCCTTTATATTGTCTCGTCACACGGTTCACCCAATTTATATACTTAGGCCTCTCGACTATTTTCAACTTATAATCTAACGCGATTTTATCCAACTTTTCATTAGCATCAAAGTCTAAGCTATCTATTTGACACCATAAATATCGCCATCTTTTCGACAAGTTACTAGTACTCGCAGCTTCCTTAAGCGTTATTTTCGACAGTATAGATACTATTATATCATCCGGCATCCGGCTAATGAAATCATTCGAATTATACCCACAATCATTTTCCTTAAAAAAACATAAAAACAGAAAACATAACAATATATCAATAAACATTAAAATGAACAAATTTTAATTTTGTTACAGGACATAAATAAACTAAGAATATTGAAATAAAAAGGTGGAAAGTAAACCTTGATACGAGGTTTTTTTCTCATTTTATTGAGAAATTACAATATGGGAATTAATTGAATCTGAAATTGAAATTTGGGGTTTTATTGATGAAAATTAGGGATTTGGGTTGGTGAAATTTGGGGGTTTATGTGTCATGGTATGATCAGATGAAAGTGAAAAAGATGGTGGTCATTTTCTATGTAAAAGGTTACGGATTTTTTTTATTTTTTTTCACTTTTTATGTTTTTTTAGCAAGGTTTTCAGGATGGCGGTCTTTTAAAACTTTTATAATGTGAGTTTTTTAATAGTACGGAGTATTTGAAAACAAAAAAAACAAAAAAATTGTGTTATCGAATATCAATTAAAGAGGAAAAGCAAAGGAAAATGAGTAAAAAGAAGATGATTGTATTGATTTGAAATAAAATATTTTCTTCCAAAATTTAGGCCGGAAATATTTATTTCTTATTTTTTTACTTTTCTTTGCTAAAATACTTAAGAAGTCAGCATAAGGGGGTTATCATCATTCACGTTCGTGAAAACCTCACAATTTTGGTCTTTTTGTGTAAACAGTAATCAAAAATATCAATTCTTTTCAAAATGGACCACATTTTTCAAATTTGTGTCACGTATTTTGTGCAAAAACTATTAAGCTCAACGACAACACAAGTATTGCACTCAATCAACCTCACTATGTGCTCTTTTTACTAATAAAATTTGTTGTGTAGTTTCCAGGCGGATGTTACACTACATACAAAAGAAAGAAATTGTCCCAAAATGGATGCAGTAGAAGAATACATATCACACCCCGTCAGCGGCGAAAATACGAGAATGCGACATAATGATTCACATTGCACAAGATACAAGATAATACCATCCGAAGTTTACAAAAGATTAGTTTACAAAGATTTCATGTTTCAATCTGGATAAGTAAGACCTAAGTCTTAATTCTTAAATCCCCAAGGGTGCACATCTTTAATCTCCAAAACCATCCATTTGCTTTTATCAAAATACACTTGAAAATGATACTCGAAAACGTCAACAATAATGTTGATGAGCTCTTAGGTTTGAAGGAAACCCAGTCGATGTGTCAATCTCAAACAGTTGGACAATTGTGTTATATGACAGTGAATATATGCAATCAATCACAAACCCATGACTTAGCATCCCTGCTAGTCTTATCACCAACGTGTACCACCACTCTTAGGGTCACAACCCTGGATGTCATACTGCACCTAAAGCCTACCAACTGGAGCTATATATAGGGCGAAGATCCACACAAAAAGTTCCACACAACATATCGTACCAACACGTATCATTCACATAGTAGTCATAAGCACATAAATTGTTCAAAAAACAAAACCACGTCTCGCACAGTTCAGAAAACAGTTCAAAACACATTTGAGTATCATTTCCTCCCAATGGAAAAGATTTAAAAAGTTGGGCTACGAGAACTCACCTCGTCAGATGATGGTAACCGCACAGAAAATCTCCACACAACACATAAACAATCTCTACACAACGAACCAAATAATCTCTACAACGCACCAATAATCTCTACAACGCACAACGGTACACGGCCATGACCTAATCGTTAATTTCACCTTATTAATATTTATTGTACAAATTGCCTTATTGTACAAGCGTTCGTCTTTACTCACACCAATTTTTTATTCTCGTTTTAAACCTTTTATTTCCATTACAAACCTTTATTCTTATTACCAAAACACTTGTTCTCATTTCAAGACCTCATTCTCATTATAAAACCCTTATCCTTATTACCAAAACACTTGTTCTCATTTCAATATCTCATTCTCATTACAAAACGTTTTGGTATCATAGTTGTGTGGTAACTACGTAAAACAACTCGATGCACTTGGGCTAAGTGCGACGTCAACACAAAATACTCAAAACACTTCCGATAACGAAACAATTGTCCAAACAATCCAGGGAAATCCGACGAGAAATGAGCATGAGTTCAAAGATAAAATAAATGAAATAATATCTCCGTAATCGACACGATATATATATTTGAGTTAATTTCATAATTCGTCCCGAATGTTTGTCGGGTATAACGAATTTAGTCCCTCCGAAACTTTTTTAACGGATCCAGTCCCCAAACTTTTGACCCGTATCGGGTTTAGTCCCTCTGACTAACTTTTGTTAGTCAATCCCGTTAAGTTGGCATAAGTGGGGGGTATTTTCGGCTGTTCCTATCTTAGCCTCATCCCTCCCATTTTTTTAGGGTTCATATCACACATTCACACACACAAATTAGTGTTTCAATTCACACGCCCCAATGTACAGGATGATTCAGTATATATGTTATTCGCATAAATCGAGAGATTTTTAACTTTGATTAAAAAACAGACGAAAACGTAAAAAACAGACGAAAACGTAAAAAACAGACGAAAACGTAAAAAACGGACGAAACGTAAAAAAACGTAAAAAGTGGCTGGAAGAGAGAATACAAAAAATAAAGAGGAAAATAAGACTTTATATACCCTACAAGTTAAAATGTCAAAAATACCCCTATAGTTATAAAAAAGGAGGGGTGATGAGGGGACACATGGCGCAATATGGTGGCTTCCTAGACTTTTTATTTTAAGCCCCTTTTCATTGTATCCCCACCCTATATATATATATATATATAATATTTTATTATTATTTTCGTCTTTTTATCGCCTTAGAACAAGAATTTATAAAATCTTGTTATTTTATCATCACCGCGTTTGATTGTTAAATCTTGACACCTAAAGGTTATTAAAAACCACTTTTTCATCCTTTGACTGAATCGACACAAAATAAGTTTTCCCACAATATTTTCTAAGTGAAGGATTTTTACAAAAATTTCGGCATGACCCGTTCGTTTATACAATATTTTTCAAGATTTCAAGTCTAATTCAAAAAACTTCCCAATTTCTCAAATCCAAACACATTTTCCAATTCTCACCATTTTCCGACAAAACGCCAAATTCTATATCTCAATAATACTCTAATAAATCGCATTTTCCTCCAACGACCTTTCAAAATTAACACGAACACGTTTTATCTTTTAAAATCCGCCTTAAACGTATAAATTTACTAGTTTTTGCTTATTGGGCCTTAAGGTCCAATATAAGTTTTAAAGTTAGCCCGTTAACAAAATATATACTAGTATTTATCTCCTTGGGCCGAAGCCAAATGATAAGCCCAAAACTTCATGTAAGTTCAACCCAGTATATATATAAGTCCAAAATGAGCATAAATCCAACATAAACTAAAACCCAATAAGCCGAAATCTAATGGGCCGAAACCCAATATGTCGAAATCAATAAGCTATAAGCCCAATATATAAACCGAAATCAACATAAGCTATAAGCCCAATACATAAGTCGAATTCAAAATAAGCCGAAATCAATATAAGCCGAAACAAGTAAGCCATAAGCTAATATATAAGCCGAATCTAACATAAGCCCAAAATGAATAAGCCATAAGCCCGAATAAGCCATAAATAAGCCGAAACAACCAAATGGGCCAAGCCCAATATCCCTTTTCTTTCTTTTTTCCAAGTCCAACAAAGGCCCAAAAAAAGTAAATAAGCTCTTTATGAGCTTATTTTTAAGCTATCATTTTGAAAATTAAGCCCAAAAAAGTATTTGGCATAAAGTTATTTTACCAACACAACCATAATATAAAAGTGACCATTTCTTGTTCTTTTCTTTTTGTACTCGACGCAAACAAACACCCTTTAAACACACTTTTCGTTTTCAAGTTTCGATTTTCACGACGATCAACTTGTACAACTAACATTTAGACACCATAAGAAACATAAAAGTACAACTTAAATAAAATTTAGACAACTTATAATTTAGGGTTTTGAAAAGCGAGAAGAATGCGAAACCGACTACCCAAACGTAGTTTTCTATAACCCAAGACTACCAAATATCAACCCGATAATGTTTCTTAACCCCGTGTTCTTGTTAAATCTTCAAAAAATGATGTTTCTTGGTCTTGTGGCTTGCGTCCGATTTTAAGAGAGAATGAGAGATAAGAGTTTTTTTATTTTTGTTTGATTTTGAAAGTGTGAAATGTGTGTGTGAGGTTAAGACAAATATACATGTATCATGCAAGGACCAAATGACTAAACTTAAGCCTTGTTGTTCCCCCTTTTGTCCCATGTCCGGTCAAGCATCTAAGGATGCTTGGGATATCTTCTTTTCGTGTCGGGTTCGCTTAAAACTAAAAAACTTTGACTTTAAAATGTTTCTCGAAGTTCCGTAGTTTTTTTATTGATCTTAAAAACATTTTCCACTAACCTAGGTTATTCACACGACCTATTTCCAACTTAAACTTCCAAAAATTCATTTTGACATTTAACGGGCGTGTCAGGATCAAAATACGAGGTTACTTCAAATCAAACCGAAACCTTTCTCACAAGTTTAAAAGTTTCTCGACTTCAAAAATACATCTTATCACTTTAGACTTCGTTAACAAATTTCACTTTTACGACCGATACGCACTTAACTCAAATTTCACGAAAACGCCCGTTTTCTGATAACTTTTAACTCATACCTCCGCGTTTTACGTAATTAGACCATGTTATTTTAAAATATGAATTTACTTAACCAATAAATTCATTAAACGTTCTTCCAAAGTTACTTAAACTCATTTCCAAATTAACTGTCGTGCCGGTACGCGTTGCGTGACAATTTCGCGAAACACGAGAAAACTTCTCGGAACGCATTACAATGACAACCTAAACACTCTGATATGAAAAGATGAATCAAAAGTGATTCACTCTCGAAACTCAAGACTCTCTCAACACCCGGTTAAACCGTAACCGTTTCAGACAAAATAAGTCAACCGAAGTCAACTTTTCAGCTTTCTGCCACTAAAGCTGACAAAATCAAAAGACTCCGATAGAAAATTACAATATTTTATAATACTAACCCTGGACAAGTTACCGGTTATCACAATACAAGACACTCTTACAAAACGTCTCACTACAACTCTCACATGGTTAACAAAGACTAAAGAAAGTGGGAATGATCAAGAAGATCAAATACCAGTGAACAAGACTAGAACAATAAGGGAGAAAACTTTGAGTATTGTGTGAAAATTAAACAATTGAATGAACCCTAAATTTGGATCCTTTAGCATACATACAACTGAAATACACTTCAGTCCCTACAAAATATAAACTTGACAAAGACAGCTAAAATATTATAAGAATAAGAACTTGTCACAACAAGTTCCTTATAGTTTGTACTAGTATGAGTTTGACTAAAGTCAACAATATATTTTAACACCCATTCTTAAACTCATACAACAAACATATCATTCATATTTAGTTTAGAACAAAACTGCTTATGTTGTGAAATATTAACCCTTAGTAAAAATATCAGCAATTTAATTGGCGAAAAATTATTGAGAAGCCTAAAATATGTGACTAATTACGTGCCTAATAGATGTGACAATAAATTATTGGTTTATGGAGAAGCGGGCCCCTTTGTTGTCCCTAATAAAATACCGACACGTATGCTTAGGTATATAATTAGGCACATCGGTTAGGCATCCCAATCAATGCTCTTAATTTGCCGAAATCACTTTGACTGTCTTAATAACCCCTGAAGCAAAATTTTCCTTTACAAGATGAACATCAAGTTCAAAGTGCTTAGTTTTTTCATGAAAAACCGGGTTAGCATCAATTTGTATTGCTAAAGGACTATTACAAAACAAAGACATAGGTAACAAGCCCTCGACTTTCAAGTCTTTTAGTAAGTTTACAAACCACACCACATCTTAGGTAGTAGAATCCATACACCTATATTCAGCTTCAGTTGAAGACCTTGAAATTGGTGCTTGTTTCTTACTTTCTATAAAACCATATTACCGTATAAGAAAACACATATCCTAGAAATTGAATTTCTTGATACTAAACACTTAGCCTAGTTTGCATCTAAATAAACACACAGACTACGCTGATTTCCTTTACTTACATGAACAACACAACCTGGTGACAACTTTAAGTACCTTAATACTCCTAATGCAACTGCAAAATGAGACTGCAAGTGAGAGTGCATGTATTGACTTAAGCAATGAACTACATAAGAAATATTTGGCCTAGTATAATCCTTATGGTGGACTATAAACCGTATTACAATTTAATTCCACCGATATTGATGTGGTCATTGTAACACACCAGGTTTTACAACTCCCTAGGCAGAGTACCTAATCGTTGCAGTGTAGTATAGCAAGGACTCGGGGGTTGTTATCGTTCTCTAGGGGAATAGCGTCTGAAGGGTCAAACTAAACCTAACTAAGATCTAAGAGGTTGAGAGAAGATTATTTTTGTGTTTTTATGTTTTTATGAAAGCAGATAAAATTCAGGTTTTAAAGAGGTGGGTTTTGATTTAAACTAATTAAATTAATAATTAAACTAAACTACTTTTGGTGGAAACTTATATGGTAAACGAACGTATTTACTTAATCATGCATTACTCCTTAGTTTGCTTCTCCTAATCTTATTGCTTTGTCACACTTGTGATGATATGTGTAAGTATTTCCTAGGTCATGAACATATTACACAAATCCGCCGTCTATGTAATATTCCGTTAAGGCAATGCACATGTAAGGTAGTATGAAGACTATTACAAGGCCCCTAAGAGTACATGACATGCATTAAAACACTTAAGAGGGATCAACCATATTAGGGGTAAGGTAGTATGAAGACTGTTACCGATGGTATCCTTTCTACACACTCGTGTTTCCCTAGACGTCTATGCTAATGTAATATTTTATAGCCAGTTTTCTAGAGCCTAATGCGCACATCCATCACAAGAAGTAATATTAAAGGATCTACAAACTAATTTCCATGCAATCAAAAGTAAATACTAATGGATCTAGCTTAGCATGTTAAAAAGAAGCGAAAAACAAGAATCAATCAAACAACACATAGACATATTGAAAGATTAAAGGATAAATGACTTCACTTGATTAAAACATGTGTTTAAGGCTGATACAAGAGGGTTTTAAAGCCCTAAGAACGGCCTAAAAGCTGCTACACTCGAACTATAATGTTTAGGGTTCGTCTCCTAAAAGTTACATACAAGTTCCACACTAAAACCCTAAAAACGAGTTTGTATATATAGGAAATAGGCCGCGACGGCGTCTGATGTGTCATTGTGTGGTTGTAATTTATGTTTCAAGTTTTAAATTTATATTTTGCCGACTTAACCAAAAACAACACTTTAACGGGCAGTGTACCCGGTCAGATGGGAGTTTCGTGGTAAGTAGGGTGTTGATCACTAAGAGCGAGAAACAATCTTTCAATTTATTAATATTTTGGTTATCTAAACTAAGTTAATTATATTCTATGTTAAACCTATGTTAATCCTAAATCTAACGGATAAGGGGGTTTTCAGCCTGAGAGACTGGCACGGGTTTTGTGGTGACTAAAATCAACTTAAGACACTAAAACACACGCAAGCAAATTGACAGAAGATAAAAGAGCGGTCTAGCAAAATATAAGAAAATTGTATTAACCATTATTAATCCAATTAGAACGTTGGTTTGTTTATTTAGTGCAATGATTACTTATCTCGAGGCGGCATATCATTCTTAAGACTTAGGCGGTACTTCTTCCTAAGACCTAGATACGAAGAATTCTGTCGCAATTAAACGTATCCGCATAAAGCATCCTTATTTGCTGATTATAATCTATCTTATGGATTAAAGCAATGGTGATCTTGTTAAACCCTAACTCATAGAGACTTTACCCACTTACTACTTAAAGGCAATTCATACACTAGTAGTCCACTAACCAAGTCTTTACCGATTAATTGAGAACGTACTCGTTGATCCCAAGGATCACCTGGCGGTCCAACTAAGCTCACAATCTAAGGGCAAAGATAGGTTATTATTCGTGATGTTAATACAAATAATGTCTAAAAACGTTATTTATATTTTTCGACCTCTCAACGTTTTGATAATAACAAAATGTAAAAACGTTTACGATAAAATTAAACGTTTACAAATTATTTATCGTAAAATTTCATTTCTAAGATTAGTAATCACTTAAGGTATGAACAAACAAATCATTAAGCATGATTAGTGATCAAGAAATTTCTTTTCTCTTATCCATCACATTTTTTACAAAAGTATTTCACAAAAATAATTATACAAAATATTTTCTAATTAAAAGAAAAGTTTTATTAAAAACTTAAAATTTGAAATTCAAATTTTTCCCCCAAAATGGAAGGTTCCATAACAGATTCAACCTTCCTCACAAAAAATAAAAACAGGAGTGTGGTCTACTGGGCGGCCCCCATATAGGCTTGGCGGCCCCCAGATATATCTGGGACCGCCCCCAGTGATTGTTGGGTCTTCCTGCCTATAAATACTGCTCTATTTCCAGTAGAAAAATCATACCTCTTAGCATAAAATTTTCAGATAACTTTCTCTCTCTAAAAATCTTCTTTCTCTCTCTAAATATTTTGATCACTAACATTCTTAGATCTTGTTTCAAGTGATCTAATCTCTTCTTCTCATCTATCCTTTCTCATTCAAGTGCAAAAGATGAACATTCGTATTCGCCAAGAATCGAATTGTTATTTAGTTATCTCTCCTTTCTTCCTCTAAGTATCAAATGATTATTGTAATTATTTTGTATTTGTGTGATTCGGATTGTGTGTATATCCGATAGTGTAGATCTAGTGAGTGTATAGTGATTGTGAAGTGGTAGATTGGTTCTAGCTAAGATTAGGACTCGACATTTAGCTTAGCGTCGGAAAATAACGTAAGCGACGTGTAAATGGTTTTCTCCGCCTGAAGGGAGCTTGTTGACATAGTGAAATCTCGAGTAGGATACTCGGGGAGTAGAGTAGGGCGAAGAAGAGCTTCGTAGCCGAACCACTATAAATCTTGGTGTCTTGGTTTGATTGTTCCTTCTTTCATCTCTTTATATTGTTGTTATTGTTATTCACCATTAGTTTAGATATTTACTTTGTTGATTCATATTGTTGATTGGTTGAACATACTACTCGAATCTAAGTATTTTGAAAGCAAACTTTTAAAACGCAAAACGAACCTGTAAACTATTCAACCCCCCCCCCCTCTTCTAGTTTCCACAATTGGTATCAGAAGCCAAGGTCACTCAAGATTTTTAAAATATATTGTATTTTAAAGCTTGGATCGATCTATGGATTCTGACAAATATCTAGAAGGGCAATCCATGCAAAGACCACCACTTTTTGAAAGTGATAGTTTTATTTATTAGAAAAATAGATTCTAGACATATGTTAAATCAAAAGATCTAGATCTTTGGCATGTTATTACCAACGGTGATTTTCAACCTATTGTACAAAATTCGGAAACCAAATTAGATGAGGTTATCCCTTTTGATAAACAAACCGATGATCTTAAAAAGAGACTTGCGATTTATATCGAAGCTAAAATAGTTATTTATAATGCTTTGCCTAGAAAAGACTATGAAAGAATTTTCATATGTAATACGGAAATAGAAATTTGGAAAACATTATTAATCACCTACCAAGGTAATAGTCAAGTCAAAGATAATAAGATCGACCTTTTGGTTCAACAATATAAACAATTCGTCATTTTCGAAGACGAATCTATAGATAGTGCTTTTGCTTGATTTAATACTATTATTACTAGTCTAAAAGCTCTCGATGAAGGTTATTCTAGCAAGAATTATGTTAGGAAGTTTCTTAGGGCTCTACATCCTAAATGGAGAGCAAAGGTCACGGCGATTGAAGAGTCGAAAGAATTAACATCACTATCTCTTGATGAACTTATTAGGAACCTCAAAGTTTACGAAATGATCATCAAAAAAGATTCCAAAATAGTCAGAGAAAAAGTTGAAAGGAAATCTCTTGATTTAAAGGTTAAGAAAGAATCTAGTGATGAAGAGTGTTCGACTTCTGGAAGTGAAGACGAAGAGTATGCCATGGCGGTAAGAGACTTCAAGACGCTCTTTAAGAGAAGAGGTAGATTTGTGAGACAACCTCAGAACTACAAAAAGACATTCCAAAAAAGCCGTGATGACAAGAACGGTAAAAGTGATAGAAAATGCTTTAGATGCGACGACCCGAATCATCTTATTAGAGAATGTCCAAAACCACCGAAAGACCAAAGAGCTTTTGTCGGAGGTTCTTGGAGTGATAGCGGTGAAGAAGATGATGAGAAGGTCAAAAACGAAACGTGTCTCGTAGCTCAAGCATCGAGTAAGATATGCCTTGGAGTCGACTTGGAACCCGATGAGTGGATAAAGGATAGCGGATGCTCCAAACACATGATGGGTAACCGAAAGCACTTCTCAAGCTGCAAGGCATACAACGGAGGTAATGTCATTTTTGGTAGCAATCTTCGCGGTAACATCATTGGCAATGGTACGATTTCGAATGACTCTCTCAAAATAGATAGTGCAAAACATGTAGATAACTTAAGATTTAACTTGTTAAGTATAGGACAAATATGTGATAATAAGTGTAGAGTAACTTTCTCTGAACATGATAGTAAAATCAATAAGGATGGTAAGGTTATAGGTAGAGGTATTAGGAAGAAAGGCTTATATGTGATGAAATTAGGAAATAAGTCTAAAGACCAAATTTGTCTAGCAACGATTGATGAAAATTTCACGTTGTGGCATAGGAGATTAGGGCACGCAAATATGAGTCTTATTCAATCGTTAGTATCTAAGGAATTAGTTAAAAACTTACCTAAGCTTAAGTTTGATCAACACTTCTGTGATGCTTGCAAAATTGGAAAACAAGCTCACACCAGTCACACGGCTAAGAATATAGTCTTAACGACTAGATGCTTAGAACTCCTTCATATGGATATCTTCGGTCCATCCGCCGTATGGATTTACAGAGGAAACCGCTACACCTTAGTCATAGTAGATGACTACTCTAGGTATACGTGGACTAGATTCCTTAAGGACAAAATCGAAGCCTTCGATCAATTCGAAGTATTTAATAGGAAAATTCAAAACCAATTAGGATGTATAATAGTGTCAATAAGAACCGGCCACAGTAGGGAATTTGATAATGAGGTGCAATTTGGAGAGTTTTGTAATGTCAATGGAATTACACATAACTTCTCAACTCTACGCACTCCTTAATCAAATGGCGTGGTTGAAAGAAAAAATAGGACACTTCAAGAAATGAGTAGGACTATGTTGAATGGGCAATCGTTACCATAAAAGTTTTGGTGTAACGCAGTCGACACTTCAATATACATTCTCAACTGAATCCTAATTAGAGTCATCTTAGGAAAAACACCTTACGAACTCTTAAAATATAAGAAACCTACTCTAGATTACTTTAGAGTGTTTGGAAGCAAGTGCTTCATTTTAAACACTAAAGACTACCTTACAAAGTTTGATCCAAAGTCATACGAAGGTATCTTTTTATGTTACTCGCAAAATAGTAAAGCCTGCATCATCTTTAACAAACATACTAGGAAAGTCAGAGAATCACTCAACATGACATTCGATGAAACTCCCCCACCCTCTAAGACATCACCCTTGGTGGATGATGACTTAGATAAAGAAGAATCAATTAAGGTTACCGAAAAGAAAAACTTAGAAAATGACATCGAGGATGAAACATTAGAGATTGATGAAATAGTCAATATTAAGGAATCTAGGAACCATCCATTAGAAAATGTCATAGGAAACCTTAACCAAAGAACCCTTAGATCACAAGCCCAAAACCAAAGTAACTTCTTTTGTTTTATATCAACTATAGAACCTAAGAATGTGAATGAAGCCTTAACGGATGATAGTTGGATAGTCGCCATGCAAGAAGAATTAAATCAATTCATTGCTAATGACGTTTGGGAGTTAGTTCCACAACCTAGGAATATGACAATCATAGGAACTAAGTGGATGTTTAGAAATAAGTTAGATGAGAATGGTATTGTTTCTCGAAATAAGGCTAGGTTAGTGGCTCAAGGCTATAATCAATAAGAGGGCATCGATTATGATGAAACTTATGCCCTAGTTGCTAGACTTGAGTCAATTAGGATACTATTAGCTTATGCTTATGCTTTATATTTTAAGCTATTCTAGATGGACGTAAAAAGTGCATTCCTGAACGGTTTAACCTCCGAGATTCAATGATTTTGAAAAACCGGACCATGTTTATAAATTAAAGAAAGCTTTATATGCTCTTAAACAAGCTCCCAAAGCTTGGTGTGATAGATAAAAAGCTTTTCTTATTAAACATGAATATAAAATGGGAATAGTGGATAACACTCTTTTTACTAAGAAGAAAATTTCAAATCTCGTCATCGTTTAAATATATGTCGACGATATTATATTCGGCTCGACTTGTCAAGACATGTGTGATGAATTTGCTAAAATCATGCATGACGAGTTCGAGATGAGCATGATGGGTGAACTTAACTTCTTCCTTGGATTACAAATAAAACAAATGAAAGATGGTATTTTCTTTAATCAATCTAAATACATTAAAGAAATGCTTAAGAAATTTGGCTTAGAAGAATATAAACCAATGAAAACCCCCATGTCTTCCGATACCAAACTCACGAAAGACGAAGATTGTGAGTCGGTAGATAGTACCAAGTATCGAGGCATGATAGGTAGTTTATTATACCTAACGGCAAGTAGGCCCGATATCATGTTTAGTGTCTGCCTTTGTGCCCGCTTCCAAAAGGCTCCTAAAACCTCTCACATTGAAGCGGTTAAGCGTATCTTTCGATACATTAAAGGCAGTACGCACATAAGATTATGGTATCCTAAGGGGACCGGCATAGAAACAGTAGTATATGCCGACTCTGATCATGCGGGAGATTATGTGGACCGAAAGATGTGACACCCCGCAAATTTCCGATCAATAATTTAGCCGTTTCCGTTTGATAATTTGAATTTTTAACGTTTCGTTTAACTTTTACGCGTAACCAGGAAGTTGTCCCGTTAATATCTGAGAATCGTCTCCGGGAGTGAACCGTATTGTATTTCATCGTAGTCTTTCGTCATTAGACGTGTTTTTACGCTTTTAATTAATATTTAAAATTTCATAATTTTTCGTGAAGTCGTTAGTCATTTTCGTTGTTTACATAATCGTTTAAGTAACTTAATGCATGTTTGCATGGAAAGCTATGGAAATTAATCCATATGCATGCACTACCATTCCTAGAATGTTGGAAACCAATTGGTCCTCCCCTTTGGTCTTGCTCTTTCAACCGAATAACACACACACCCTAGCATGGGATCCCCATTTTTGAAATTTGAAATGGGAGACAAACCTTCCTACAAAATGGTTCTTGTACAAGTCCTTCCTAACCTCTCATTCGCAGATCATTTCGGTCCCCTTTTTCCCCTTGTACTCAGCCGAACGAAGCCATCACCAAGTATAGGTGCATCCCATCTCTTGCCAACATATAAACAACTAGTCACATTTACTTCTCATTCATTCATAGCAAATTCTCTCACTAGAAAAACACACATACTTTTCCTTTCTTTTCTTTCTTGTTCGAACCACAAACACACACCAAATCCATTTCTTTTTAATCTTTGATCAAACCATTTGAAGATATATTGTTCGAGGTTGATTGTTATTTCATCCGGGTAGTTTATAAACAACGTTTGGGTTGTTCTTAGTTTCTAATCATCGTTCGTCGCGTTTTCTTGTAAGTCATCTCTTCTTTTTCATAAATTAGTTGTACTTTTACATTTGTATGATCATTTCGAACAAAGTGTACAAAGCGGATCGTTGTGAAAATCATTACCTATTTTCTATAAAACACAAGTCTCAAAGTTTAATCTTTTTATTTATAAATGGAAGAACATAAAAAGATAAGTAGTTGTACTTTTGCGTTTAAAAGTTCGTTGTGACTATTTTGATATATATATTGTTATTACTACGGCTATATCATTTATTTGAGATTTATCGTATAGTGAGTTTAAATATTGTTGGCGAAGGGATTAAGTTAGATGTTGGTTTTGTTGGAAGCGTAAATTGAAAGTCAAAGAGGTTTAGGTTTAGAATGGATTGTTGCAATATTTGCGGTATTGTCGAAAATCGATCGGATATTCTTTCGAGTCAATAAAAGATGTACTTTTATAAAACTGATACTTTCACGAGTCGAGACGGATAAAAATGGAAAGTTGATATTTTTAGAAAGGTCATGCTGAAATTTTATAAACTTTATAAATGCGTCGAAAAATATACTTTTATTATCAAACTAATGATAAAATGAAGAATGACGTTAAGTGTCGAGTTTAGGTCAACATTTACGGTTATTGAGTCAACTTTGGTGTGTCGGGTCACTAAGAGACAAAATACACTAAAAGACGAAATACACTAAAAGACGAAATACACTAAAAGACGAAATATTTTCGAAGATGTTTCAAAATGTCGAGACTTGTCAAAACTTATAACTTTCGAAAGTACGTTTTGAAAAGGATACGCCGTGTCTACTCATGCTCGGATGATCAGCTCTTGCGTTAAGCGTTATTCGTTGTACATCATTCTTAAACGACAACTATATGCTAGGTTGTCGCTAGGACCGTGAGATTCGTCTTCACTTGATTGATTTCTTTTGATCCACAACTCGCATAAGGTGAGTTCATAGCCCCACTTTTAATTGTTTTGAATAACTGTTTTATAACTTGGGGTGAGAAACATTGCTTTATTTTTAAACTGGACACAAGTACTATACGTGAGATTTCCCTGTTTACGTGTTGCCTAAGTAGCGTTAGACCACTATTGCCCGAATCATCATGAACCGTTAATTACTGTAACCGTCCTTTGGTTAAGTGAACGCGAGTGGTGGTTTGTGATGCTTGCTATGAAAGAGGGAAATGCCCCCTTTTATTAATCAGTCTTAGAAAAATAAAAAACAATTTTTGCCACATCTCATGCCACATAGACTGTTAAGTTGTAACAAAAGGTTAAAACATATGGGTAACATGTGTAACCGGTTAACATAACAAGAGTAACCTATTTGTAACTAAAAAAATAATAGTAACTTAGGTGAACATTTGACCAAACTTTAGTAACTTTTTTGTGTATTAACCATTTGATATACTTGTGGTCCACACTAATTACGTTTGAACTAAACCTATGAATTCACCAACTTTATGTTGACGTTTTAAGCATGTTTTTCAGGTGCTTAGCTTTGGACTTCTCTGATGTGCTATGTGAAGTCTACGTGCAATATGATATCATCTTTCAAGACTTTATTATCATTCATACTCGTTGTCTTTTGAAAACTTAATTATGCTTCCGCAACGTTTTAAATTTCATTTCAAATCTTGTAAGACTTATCCATTTTTAATAAATACAACGAGTTATGATTTTCAAAACGTCCATTTTTAATAAATACAACGAGTTGCCTTGTGTTTGAATTATTATGACGTCACGCCTTCGGACACGTATTCCGTCCAGGCCCCGTTTGGGGGTGTGACAGATTGGTATTCAGAGCCAAGGTTATAGAGAACCATGTAGAATATCTAGGTCTGGTCTATAACCAGTATGTGATCCTTACGTGCTTTTATGTGTGCCTTAAATCCTGCTTATCTATGGCGTTTACGTGAAGGTACCAATTTTCCTTGAGCAAGCCTAGTTATGGGTTTACCTCTGCCCCGCGTTTATCGTTCATTGCCTTTATGTTACTTTGCGTTTATTTTTGCCCTTGAGCTCTACTTTGCTATGAGCTTACGTTTATCTCGAGTTTATCTTTTCTCTGCGTTTATGTTTGCCTTACGTATATTGCCCCACTTGTTTATATGGAAGTTGTCTAGATATATTTAACTTTTCTAAGACATTGTGAGTGACACAATAGTGTCGTTTACTTCAAAAAAACTTCTGAGAATAATAACGATGGATCTTTAAAACTTTTCTGACCTTACTTGTACGTTTTACATAACATTGAAACCTGTTACAGTCTGCACCAACCCACTAACTATTTATCCTACTATTCGCTTTGAAGACAGACTTTGAACACGCCGCCCCAACATGTTGAAAAACACCTAACGTCATCTCGTCACGTTCACCTTCTTACTTCTCGTAACTTCTGAGAAACATGCCGATAACTCGCAATATAACTTTAAACCCATCACATCATAACATTCCATTTCTTTTGGAACAACGACTATTCAATTCGAACTTAATTTATTTCATTTAATCTGTTTCGGATATGAGAAAATATCGACGACGAGACAAGGAATGAGTTCCACGAGGATCGAGTGTATTATAACCCAACAAATTGGTAATGCTATTAAAGCTATTGCTGTTTATGAGGAAAGAATCCACTTGGCTCGCAACTAAATGGATTAGGTCGTACGTTAGGAAACCAAAGTGGTAAGGAATGCCAACAACAAAATAAACGACAAAAGGACGTGAGAGCTTACATTGCTAGACCAAAATAACAAAAATTGTATATGTTAGAAAGTTAACCTTCCTTCTACACCAATAGTAAGTGCACCACACTGGGTCCATTGCACTGTGGAGTGCAAATAACTACAAGAGAGTTGGCCATATGAGTAGAGATTGTTGGACACCTGTTTCGATAACAACATAGAGGCCGCGGTGGCAAATTAGAAACCTAAAATACCTATTATGAGTGTGGAAAATCAGGACATTACAAGAGTGATTGTCCAAATCTGAACCGTGCGAAACGGTAGGAACCGTAGTTGAAAAGTAAAAGCTCGTGAGAACTCCAAGGTCGTCAGAGATAATGTTGATACTTAAAAAGAGATTCCTAACGTACCTAAGATAAAAACCCTAAGTAGACTTGAACCGATAACCATAAGAGTATTCCAAGTTAATTCTATAATACCTTGTGAATTTCGGGTATTTAGTGTGAATGTTTTTTAAACATCTGTTCATTTATGTGTCATGACGATTTCGTTAGTTTACACTTTACAATTCTCAAATAATTTAATGTAAGTACTCCTCAAATCTATTACCGTATTACAACTCCATTTCACCATATTTTAATAAACCGCTTTATTTGTTATTGACTAATTGGATGGTATCCTATGAACTATTTTAGTGTCGTCTTATAAACATATGATAGTTGTCCAACGCTTTATAAGCTATTTTTAAATTACACAGCCACCATACAAACCCGTGTAGCTAATAGCTTCTGTTTATTCAACACCTTATAAACAATTCCACTATCATTATAGTAACCATTCCAGCTCACCTCATAAACAATTTATAAGACATTTTATAAGTATTTTTACCATCAGTCTGCGAACCATTTTGCTGACAGCGTATTAACCATTTTACTACCATTCCATAAAGGCATTTTGTTACCATCTTATAAACTATTACGTCGTCACCATATAAATCATTTTGCTATCCTTAATACAAGACGTTCCACTAGCGCCTTCCAAACCATTTTGCTATTATCTTTTAAACCATTCCGTTAGTATTTTATATAAACCGTTTTCCTTTCATCCTATAAACCATTTTTGGTGAATCTTATAAACTAATTTCATAATAATAAACTGACTCACCGCCGTTTTATAAACGTTCCAGTGCCCATATGTCATAACTACTTTTCACATCACTTACAAACTAACTTGACTTTATCTTTTAACCTATGTTTGTCGTCGTTTATAACTCTTTTCCCTTATTTTATAAACCGTTTTTACTATAGTATAAACATATTTTGGATATGTTCGTATGAACCACACTAGTCGTCGTCTTTTAAACAGGAAATACTGTCAGTTATAAACTAACTTTCCGTCAGTCCTACGAACCGTTATGCTAAACAACATTATTATTCACTTACTGTCGCCTATAAACCATTGCCATTATCTTCATAAAATAATTCCCATACATCGCATAAACCATTTTTGCAATCATTTTTAACAAACTAAATCGTTTTTCATCTTTTAACCTACTTCATTGTCGTTTATAAGCTCTTTTGCCATAATTTTATAAACCGTTTCGCTAACACCTTATAAACTGTATCGTTCATACCATATAAGATTTGACGAAATGAGCATTTTATCGTTAGATCCTAAATTATGCATAGCCTGATCACCTATGTATAATTCAGGAGGGACCATGCTATGCTAGGAGTAGTCATCATAAAGGTTTGTCAAATTACCCTTACGTTCCGTCTCTATTTCCTTTCTTTTTCTCAAAATGGTCAACGAAATTATGTAGTACTAAGTGTTTTATTAATATTTTGCGTGCGTATTCATGAGTCGTATCAGTCACGTGTATCCGTATTCATAAGCGTCATAACCAAGCGGATTTTCCTCAGCCTTAGCATATAGAAACCTTACACCCTTAGCCAAGAGACCGAATCTTACTCCTTATAGTCACGATAATTATGGATTGTAAGAACTTAGAACGTAACAGACTTATCATTCCAATTGGATTATAACCAAGAGAACCAGAAGATTTCCTTCAATATACTTACCTTTTTCGTGAGTTAAATCACGTACAATATGAGATTCTCGTATCGACGAAACATTTGATGGACCTAAATAGAAAGAGCAAAAGACGAAATTATTGCAAGTACATGAAAACCTAGGTAGATATAAGCCACACCCCGTTAATATTAGCCCTTAAGTAACATTGTCCCATCTACTGTAGACATTAGGTACTCTATTGAGTTAGCCGACAGAAAGGTCATAGGAATTGATACCATCATTGAAGATTGTGAACTGAATTTTCTGAATCATTTATTCAAGATAGACTTAATAATTTATATATTTTACAAATAGTTATGTTTTAATCCCATAAAACCATGGTAGTTTCGATGTTATCATTGGTAATGAATTGGGGTTGACAAGGTACCGACGCCACAATCATTTCGTGATAAAAAGATGTTCTTAATCCTTTAGTGAAGAAACCTAACGACCTGAGCAATAGGAGTAATGGATACATCGATAGTAGATAGTAAGCCAAGTTGTTGATAGGATTAGTACGTTGGATCGGGAAAAAGAGAACTCAGAGGCATTTAGTGTTGAGAGAAAGAGAGTAAACCGTCCTCCAGCTAATATGTCGTATACTCAAAAGATTTGTAAGACCCGATTTCCTCACCTTGGGGAGCTCCAATATTGTTCGTCAAAGAGAAGGATGGATCCTTCAGGATATACATCGACTACCGAGAATTTAACAAGCTAACCATGAAGAAGCTAACCGTGAAGAATGGCTCGTTGTATGTATCTTCAGAGATAGCAAAAGCACCATCAGCCTTCGACTCCCACACATACCTAACAAGTTACAAGTAAGTTAATTATCCTTCATACTCGTTGACTTTGGAAAACTTATTTATGCTTCCGCAGCATTTTAATTTCCTTTAAAATCTTGTAAGACTTATCTATTTTTAATAAATGCAACGAGTTATGATTTTCAAAACATCCATTAGTGGTCGTTCCCTTTGCCTTGAGTTCGAATTATTATGACGTCACGTCCTCGAACACGTATTCCGTCCATGCCTCGTTTAGGGGTGTGACAGATTGGTATTCAGAGCCAAGGTTACATAGAACAAGGTAGAATATCTAGGTCTGGTCTATAACCAGTATGTGATCCTTACGTGCTTTTATGTGTGCCTTATACGTGCTTTTGCTGTGGCGTATATGTGAGTATCATTTTGCCTTGAGCCTGCTATGATATGGGTTTCGTCTGCCTTGCGTTTATCGTTCCCTGCGTTTATGTTGCTTTGCGTTTATTTTTGCCTTTGAGCTCTATTTTGCTATTAGCTTACGTTTGTCTTGCGTTTATCTTTTCTCTGTGGTTATGTTTTCTTTACATATATTTCCCCACCTATTTGTATAGAAGTTGTCTATATAAATACTAAACTTTTCAAAGCATTACCAGACGGAACGGAAAAATTTATGGTTTATTATAACGCCTCGCATAATGGATTAGGTACTATAATGATGCAGAAGGAGAAGGTGATAGTTTACGACTCCCGAAAACTGAAAGTTTATGAGAAGAACTATATGACACACGACCTAGAATTAGAAGCAATAGTGTTTACTCTCAAGATTTAGGAACACTAACTGTATGGCATGAAGTGTACCATGTTTACAAACCATAAGGGCTTACAGTACATTCTAGATCAAATGGAATTGAACGTGGTAGGTTGTTAAAAATTGTTCAAATATTACGATTGTAAGATTCGATATCACTTTGTAAAAGCAAACGTTGTAGTAGATGCTCTAAGCAGAAAGGAACAAACTAAGCCTCTCAGGGTGGGAGCCTTAGTGATGACCGTTAATTTAAACCTACCACCACAGATTCATGAAACATAAGTAGAAGTTTCAAGAAAGGGAGCGTTAAGGATGAGAACCTTCATGGTATGGATAAGGAGTCTGAGACTTGTCTCGATAGAACTCTCTGCATTAGGAGCAGGATTTGGTTCCCACACTTTAGAGACTTAATAGAATTGATCATGCATGGGTCACACAAATCTAACTATTTCATTTACCCGAGATCGGGTAAGATATATCATAACCTTAAGCAGTGGTACCGATGATCCAACATGGAAACAGACATCGCCACCAATGTCAGCAAGTGCTCGACGTGTTTAAAGATGAAGGATAATTATCAGAAGCCATCCGGTTTAATGGTACAACCAAAAATAGCCCATTGGAAATGAGAAAAATATAGCCATGGATTTTATCATAAGCCTGCCAAAGACAACAAGCCGTTACTACACGATTTGGGTAATCGTGATCATCAAAAGAATTATGCTGACGTGAGACGCAAACCCTTAGATATTTAAGTCAGAGGTATCTCCGTGGAAAGGAGTGATATGTTTTAGCAAATGGGGAAAGCTGAACCCTCGTTATATTAGACCTTTTAAGATCTTAGCTAAAGTAGGAACTGTCGCCTATCGACTTGAACTCCTAGAGCAGCTGAGTAGAGTTCACAGTACGTTTCACGTCTCGAACTTAAAGAAGTGCCTAGCTGACGAGACTCTTGCTATACCGTTGGATGAAATCCAAATCGACGAAAAACTCTACTTCATTGAAGAACCCGTCGAGATCATGGACCGCGAAGTCAAGCGTCTGAAGCAGAACCGTATTTTGATTGTCAAGGTACGTTGGAACTCTAGGAGAGGTCCTGATTTTAGGTGGGAGCGTGAAGACCAAATGCAGAAAAAGTACCCGCATCTATTTGTTAATCCTGAACCTTCGTCGAATGCTACGTCTCAAGCTTTGAGGACAAAGCTCTTTTAACGGGGAAAGGATGTGACATCCCGTAAATTTCTAATCAATAATTTATCCGTTTCCATTTGATAATTTGAATTTTTAACGTTTCGTTTAACTTTTACGCGTAACCGGGAAGTTGTCCCGTTAATATCTGAGAATCATCTCTGGGAGCGAACCGTACTATATTTCATCATAGTCTTTCGTCATTGGACGCGTTTTTATGCTTATAATTAATATTTAAAATTTCATAATTTTTTGTGAAGTCGTTAGTCATTTTCGTTGTTTACGTAATTGTTTAAGTAACTTAATGCATGTATGCATGGAAATCTATGGAAATTAATTCATATGCATGCACTACCATTCCTAGAATGTTGGAAACTAATTGGTCCCCCCCCCCCTTTGGTCTTGCTC